>RJWM01017165.1:0-43765 GCA_004363535.1 Dasyprocta punctata | reverse complement strand
AGCCTTGCGCCTGCCAGGGCAGGCGCTTAAGCCACTGAGCCAAACTCCCGGCCCTGGTTTTTCGAGGCAGGGTCGCACTATGTAGCTCAGGTCGGCCTTGCGCCGTGTTGTAGCCCAAGCCGGCCTCGAACTCACATCGCTCCGCCTACCTCAGCCTCCCGAGTGCTGGGATTAAAGGCGTGCGCCACCACGCCCGGCTGGACCATTTTTTAAAAATGTACAATTTTCAATACTTAGGAGACTGAGGCAGGAGGATCAGTGTGAGTTAGAGGCCAGCCTGGTATACATAAGCAAACACAAGGCCACCCTGAACTACATAGTGAGACACTGTCTCAAAAAACAAAAGCAGTTGCCAAATGTGAATGTGCTTAAAAATCGTAGCTACTCAGGAGGCTGAACAGGGATCTCAGATTCAAGGTCATCCCGGGAAATTTAGCATAGCCCTCACAAAAAAAGAGAATTAGGTATGTAGCTCAGTACTTCCTGGGTTTAATCCCAGTACTAGGAAAAAAGAGTCTCAGTAGATGGATGTGGCAGTATACAACTCTTAACTCAACTCCCTGGAAGCTAAGGCAAGGGAATCTAGAATCAAGGCCAACCTGGACTGCGTAGTAAGACCCTGTCTCAGGTAACAAGAAACTGTACAGTCCAGTGCCTTTGATTATATTCATGGTGTTGTGCAACCATCACTACTCTCTAGTTTCAGAACATTTTCATTCCCCAAAGAGAAATCCTACACTTACCATGCTGAAAAATTGATCTTGCCAAGTGTGATTTCTTATGCCTACAATCTCAGCACTCTGGGAGGCTAAAGCAGGAGATCACAAATTCAAGCCCAGCCTGCCTAATTTAGGGATTTAGTGAGACCCTGCTTTAAAAAGATGAAAAGGTCAGGTGTGGTTGTGCACGCCTTTAATCCCAGCACTCAGGAGACTGAGGCAGGAGGATCGCTGTGAGTTTGAGACCAGCCTGGGCTACAGAGTGGGTTCAAGGCCAGCCTGAACTGCATAGTGAGACCCTGTCTCAAATAAATAAATAAATAAATAAATAAATAAGTAAATAAATCCAGGAATTTAGCTCAGTGGCATAAGTGCCTGCCTGGCAAGTGCAAGGTTGTGAGTTCAATCCCCAGTAAAAAAGATAAAAAGGAGGGGAGATAGCCTGGTGTGAAGGCTTTGGATTGACTCCCCCATATTAAAGGAAGAAAGAAAAGAAACTAGTTTTTTACTTGCTTCCTGGATTTGTTTGGGTTTCTTTAATGCCATGCAGCCACTAATTCTCCATATGCTGAGACCTTTTGGAATGGAGGTTTGCATTCCATGAAAGGAGTTGATTCCCTCCCTTTTGTATTCTCCCACCTTGCTGGGCTAGGTGGTACACACATGTAATCCCAGCCTTTCAGGTGACTAAGGCAGCAGGATTGAACGTTTGAGCAGTTTCAAATTAAATTTAAAAATGGGCTGAGGCCAGGCATGGTGGTGCTTGCCTGTAATCCCAGCACTCAGGAGGCTGAGGCAGGATCAACATCTTGAGTTTGAGGGCTACATAGTGAGACCCTGTCTCAAAAACAACCTGAAAAAGTGAAGGGGGAGGTGGCTAAGAATGTAGGTCAGTGCAAAGTTCTGGGTTCAGTTCCATGCTAGGGAAAAAAATATTTGCCATATGGGGTCACAATGAGACAGCATCTCACTTTGGTGTGCGGGCTGGCCTTGAACTCACTGTGTAGCTCAGATTGACCTCATTCCCAGCAGTCTTGACTCAGCCTCCTGAATGCTGGGATTATGGGTGTACACCACCACACCCAGCTTTCATTTTTCATTCTGCCTGGAAACATTTCTGTCTAAAATGTGGTTCTGATTATATTGTTCCCTGTTCCAGAGCATTTAATGGCTTTTCATTCAGGATAGTCCAGCGCCAAAGAGTAGGACGCCTGATGTTAGCCAAGCACCATGCCAGGGCTGTGCACAGCCACATTTCATACTCTTGCTGCCCTCTGCTATTTGCGGTCCCCTACACAGAGCAGGCCTTTTCATGCCATCTGCTATTAGTTTAATTGTACCAGTCTGTCACCTGGAGGACTCTGTCCAACCCCAGTGCCATGCTTCAAGAATCAGCTCTCAAAAAAAAAAACAAAAAAGAAGAATTCAGCTCAAATGTTCTTGCTTATGTGAAGCTGTCTGTCACTCTCTGAACCCCAAAGCATCAAAGCTTGAGCACTTTTTTTTTTTTAACTACTGGGGCTCAAACCCACAGGTACTTTACCACCCCCAGTTCTTTTTAATTTTTAAGTTGCCCAGTCTGGCCTCAAATTTGTGTTCTTCCTGCCTCAACCTCCTGAATAGCTGGAATCATATATATGCGCCAACATATCCATGTGACAAATAATTTTGTTTTGTTCATTCCCCTGATAAAGTGGCAGCCTTACAGTGTCTCATCTGTTTGTTCTTTTTTCAGGTAAACTGAGCTGAGCAGCACTTTGAAGGGGAACAGTTCTGGGGATTAAGCCCAGGGCCTTCATACTGACCTACATCCTCAGCCCTTTTAAAAATATTTTTATTTTGAAACAGTGTCTTGCTGAGTTGCTAGGCTGGGCTTGAACTGAATTGAAAAAAGAAAAATTGTAAAGTAATCCATGCATGTTGGTGACCATCTGTTTATGTATTTAGTATCTCCGATGTAGAGGTCACAATGCTGGACATTGCGTATCTATTGGGAATGAGCACCCAAAAGTAAGGTGTACACAGGTGAATAAAACTCAGACCCTCAAGCTGGGCGTGGTGGTGCACCCCTTTAATCCCAGCACTCGGGAGGCTGAGGTAGGAGGAGCGTTGTGAGTTCAAGGCCGGCTTGGGCTACAACGTGAGCACAAGGCCGGCCTGAGCTGCATAGTACGACCCTGTCTCAAAAAACTAGGGCCAGGGGTTTGGCTCAGTGGCTTAAGCACCTGCCTAGCAGATGCAAGGTTGTGAGTTTGATCCCTGGTGCCACACACACACACAAAAAAAAACTAATGACTTTAATACTGCCACACACACAAAATGGTCCCCAAAACATTCACCTTTCCTTCTGAAGGTTTCACGGTGCATCGTTACCATTGTTACCATTAACTAGTCTTTCATTATTAAACCTAAATGACCAGCCGGGTGTGGTGGAGCACACCTTTAATCCCAGCACTCGGGAAGCTGAGGTAGGAGCGTTGTGAGTTCGAAGCCAGCCTGGGCTACACCTTGAGCGCAAGGCCGGCCTGAGCTACACAGCGCAACCCTGCCTCAAAAAACCAGGGCTGGGAGTTTGGCTCAGCAGCTTACACACCTGTCAGGCAGGCACGAGGTTGTGAATTCAATCCCCGGTGCCTCAGAAAAAAAAAAAAACAAAACCTAAATGACCAGTTGGGAGAATCAGTTCTGAGACAGGTCTTCCACCACTGATTAAGACTGGGATGGTGGGTGATAGGGATAATGTTCATTTAGCCTTCCGAGCTTTCTGGGCATACCTGGTGACCTTGCAAGCTCCAGCAGGCTTCATGTCCACTGCTTTGATGACACCCACAGAAACTCTCCCATATCGCTAACGGCGAACAACCCAGAGGTGAATAGTCAGAGAAGCTCTCAACACACATGGGCTTTCCTAGAACCATGTCAACAAAGGCAGCAGCAGCAGATTTCAAGAATTTGGGGCCATCTTTCAGCTTCTTACCAGATCCGTGATCAATCTTGCAGCTCAGCAAACTTGCAAACAATGTGAGCTGTGTGACAGTCCAGTACAGGGGCATAGCCAGCACTGGTCTGGCCGGGATAGTTCAGGATAATCACCTAGGCAGTGAAGCCAGCTGCTTCCACTGGGGTCATTTTTGCTGCCCCAGCAATGTTGTCACAATGAACATCTGTGACAGACACATTCTTGCTGTGAAGCCCATATTATCCCCAGGAAGTTTCACTCAAAGCTTCATGGTGCATTTCAACAGACTTTATTTCAGTTGTGCCACTGACTGGAGCAAAGGTGACCACCATGCCAAGTTTGAGAACACCAGTGTCCACTGAGCCCACAGGGACAGTATTGTTGCAGAAAATGGGACTGAGCCAGATGGAAGACATGGAGTACCAGAGGCACTTGAGGGGCAAACAGCTTTATTTACACTGCAGGCTGGTGGGAGTCAGTTCCAAATCACCATCCCCATCTTGGGGTTAAACAGACATTTATATAGATTGTCAGCAGAAAATACAAGAAGGCTGATAACAGGCTATTCTATAGTTGGTTACATATTGTCATACGTTGTTAGGCAGATTTATTTCAGGCAAGTTTAGTTGGGGTTTTTATCCTATTGCAGGAAGGCAAGGGCTAGGGCAAGCAGGAAGAATCAATCACTGTCTTAGACTGAGCCAGGATATCGCTGGGTGATGACTCCTTGAAACCTTGGAATAAGTTAACATAACGATGCACTTTTTTTTTTTTTTTTTTTTTTTTTTTTTTGCAGCACCTGGATTGAACTCACAACCTTGTGCCTGTTAGACAGGCGCTTAAGTCACTGAGCCAAACTCCCAGCCCTGGTTTTTTGAGGCAGGGTCACACTGTGTAGCTCAGGCTGGTCTTGCACTCGTGTTGTAGCCCAAGCCGGCCTCAAACTCACAACGCTCCTCCTACCTCAGCCTCCCGAGTGCTGGGATTAAAGGCCTGCACCACTACACCCAGCTGATGATGCACTTTTTATCTGAGTTATATTTATTGTAATCACTGCAGCTGGCATTGAAATGCCAAGGCTAGATGAATTTTGCCACTCTCTAATTATGGGAACAAGCTGAACCTGCCTTTCCCATCCTTGAATATAGTGGCAGGCTACAAATTTTAAATTTTTCTTTACATTCCCCCCTTTTTCTTATAGGGAAGATTCTTTGTCCTCAGTCTTAAGAAGCTGATAGGAAGCCAGGTGTGGTGGCGCACACCTTTAATCCCAGCACTTGGGAGGCTGAGGTAGGAGGAGCATTGTGAGTTCGAGGCCAGCTTGGGCTACAACGCGAGCGCAAGGCCTGCCTGAGCTACACAGTGCGACCCTGCCTCGAAAAACCAGGGCCAGGAATTTGGCTCAGTGACTTAAGCGCCTGTCTGGCAGGTGCGAGGTTGTGAGTTCAATTCCCGGTGCCGCAAAAAAAAAAAAAAAGAAGCTGATAGGAGGCTTCCTTTTTGTGGGTGGTGGCAAGTGGGAAGGGAGCACCATGAAGGTCTCAGGTACGCTCCAGGAATACAAGGTGGTGGGGTGATGCCTGCCCACCCCAAAGTGCTGCACACTACCTCTGAACCTCGGATGTGAATCTTCACACCCAACCGTGTCCTTACCAAGTCCCAATCCTGGTACTTCATGTCCCAGCTGAAAAAGATGAAGTCGTGAGGAAGATTGTCTACTATGGGCAGGTGTGTTTGAGAAGCTCCTCTGTGGTGAAGAACTTCAGCATCTGGCTGCACTATGTCTCCCACAGCAGCACCCACACATGTACCGGGAGTACATGACCTGACCACAGAAGGCACCATCACCCAGTGCTACTGGGATATGGACGTCCAGCACCGCGCCTGTGCCCACTCCATCCAGATCATGAAGGTGGAGGAGATTGTGGTCAGCATGTGTCACTGTGGGCCATCAAGCAGTTCCATGACTCCAAGATCAAGTTCCCATGGGTCATCCGGGCATGGTGGTGAACGCCTTTAATCCCAGCACTCGGGAGGTTGAGGTAGGAGGAGCGCTGTGAGTTCGAGGCCGGCTTGGGCTACAATACGAGTGCAAGGCCGGCCTGAGCTATGCAGTGCGACCCTGCCTCAAAAAACCAGGGCTGGGAGTTTGGCTCAGCAGCTTACGCGCCTGTCAGGCAGGCGCGAGGTTGTGAGTTCAATCCCCAGTGCCAAAAAAAAAAAAAGTTCCCACAGGTCTGCCGGGTCCTGCGTCGCCAGCACAAGCCCTGCTTCACCACTAGGAAGGACCAACACCTTCTAAAGGCAGCTGCAGCAGTGCCAATAAACTCAGCATCGCACCGCACCCACGCACACACACACAAAAACTGATAGGAGGAAGTGGCCCTTAAATGAAATTGGTGATGTATGACCTCAAATTGTGTAGAGAGAAAGCAGCTCAGAAATTGAGTCACACAGGGACCTAAAAGGAGAACTGACAGGAGGGCTATAATCAGCCTGAGCAAGGCTCCTGCCCATGAAGGGAGAAAATCCAGGGATTCCCCGCCAGGAAGAAACACTTATCCAGTTTTTTAGCTCTCTGTTCCAGATGCTTCTGGAGCTGTCAGGAGTTTTCTTTGATTACTCCTGACTTGTTAGCATCATAACAACTTCCGTCTTCCAGGAAAAGGCAGGTTCCTCCTTGCTAGGCTGTCAGGAGGTCCAAAGCCCTTTTATTTTGTAAAGCAACCATGACTAAAGAATCAGTCTGTTTCCCAAGGGTGTCAATAGGGTTGGGTTTTTTTGTTTGTGTTTTGTGGCACCAGGGATCAAACTCACAACCTTGCACCTGCCAGTCAGGCACTTAAGCCACTGAGCCAAACTTCCAGCCCTAATTTTTTTGAGGCAGGGTCACACTATGTAGTTCAGGCCAGTCTTACGCTCATGTTGTAGCCCAAGCCAGTCTCGAACTCACAACGCTCCTCCTACCTCAGCCTCCTGAGTGCTGGGATTAAAGGTGTGCGCCACCATGCCTCTCAATAGAGTTTTAAATGCTCTGAGTCTCCTATTATTTGATCAGTCAGTTGTGTATGTTGGTTTTCTTCTAATCCAAGGACTGTTCTGCCCATAACTAGGCATCCTGCTACTGTTATGCTGGACAGAATGGGCAGGAACACAGGGTCCTGTTTCTGGTGGGATCTGGAGTAAACCAGAGGGTCCCATTTACCAGGGTAGACATTTAGATCTGGGACCACAAAGGCAATACCACAGAGGCTTTATTGTTACAGCAGACATGAGAGACACACTCACAGAGGCCAACAATGGATATGAGCAAGCTTTATTAGTGCATGCACAGTGGTCAGCAATCAGCTAAGGCACCAACCCTGAGGCTTTTTTCTCAGGGGTTTTTATACATTTACAAATTCCTTGATGCATGCCTATAATCCCAGTACTCGGGAGGCTGAGGCTAGAGGATCACCATGAGTTTGAGGTCAGCCTGGGCTACATAAGCAAGTTCAAGGCCCGCCTGAATTGCAAAGCGAGAACCTGTCTCAAAACAAAACAAAACAAAACAAAAAACCCTCAATAACCATAGTAACCTCACATCTTACTTGGAATTTTACAGGAGTGTCATAAGGTCTTTCTCAACCATCTGGGTCATTAGTCAAACAGGATGCAGAGAGGGGTCAGCATGTCTGAGATTTGATGTAACCATTTGTGGGTTTTATGGATAACCAGGAGTGGGTTTTGAGAGTGAGTTCATCCAAAGGTTAACTACAAACTAAAATGGAGTCCTGAAATGTTGGGAGCCGTTGAAGCTGGAAATTGACTTAGGGCATGATCTAGACAAGATCATTCTAAGAACAAAGAGAGCCTAGGGCAAGTCATGTGAGGATGTTACTTTAGCCTAGAGAATGCCTTGCCCCAAGGCAGTCTGAGCGGTGGGTTGTAAGGACAACAGGGTGTCATATGACATTAGGTTGCTAAAAGCTATAAATAAATGCCCCTACGTTGAGGGGCCAGTTCCTTTCCTCCCATCGGGAGGATAAGGGCTCCACCTGACTCCAGCTTTGTCTCTGTCTTTATTTTCTCATCCTCTCGCGGTCCTTTACCCCAAAAACCTTGGGAGCCGCTTGGGTTGCGGCATATGGCGCCTGAACACGGACGAGGTAAGAAATTGAGAGCGAGGGGACACTTCTCAATGTGCGCGCAACTAGTGGGAGAAGTGCATTGGTATAGGTCAATAGTCATCACTGGAGTGTATTGATATTGGCTTCATCAGGTGTAAAGCGTGGAGCATTGAAACTCCCTTCTTCTCTAGGGCCAGTTAAAAACAGGCCTATGAGAAACTCCTTCCCTTTCTACAAAAAAAAAAAAAAAAAGAGAGAGAGGTATATTGATTCTATCAGCTGTCTAACTATGGGACAAACATTCAACAGAATCACCAATGTATACGGAACTGATTGCTTTATGCTTGATCCCAGTATTTACATTCCTTCTGTGGATCTAGATTAGACAGGGTCTTAATAATCATAAGCTTCTTGAGATAACCACAATAAAACTGACTCTAGGCACTGGTTTAGAATTGAGTCCTGAGCAGGAAAAAGACGGTGGGATGACAGCCACCCCGATAACCCCAACTGAGCCACAAGTGGCAACTCCTGCCTTTTCGGCTCAAATAAATTTTGGGAATTCCACCTCTCAGGGAGTAAAGCCAGTGTCTCTATCTCCCTTGCAATTGATGCCAAAAGAAGCCAGATGGGTGAGGTGGTACACAGAGGGTTTTCAGTGTATCTACCCGGTTACTAAACTTCCAATCCCCAATTGTCAGAAACAGATTATAATCACTCAGGTCATCAGTTCACAGCCTAAAGGAAAGAGAAAAAACATAGCTACTTGTTTTTGTTGTGGGGAGAGGGGGCATTTTGCCAATAGTTGTGCTGCTGCACCTGTAGGGGCAATACAGCCACTCTCTGTCCCTTCAACAAAACCTTCAACTATCGGTCCAAAGTGTAGACGAAGGTATCATTGGGCAACTCGATGTAAATTTAAAACTAATGTAAAAAGCCTTCCTATTCCAGAAGAAAAAGTTTCAGCAGGGCCTGCAACAGCCCTGCCAAAGAGTAGAGGTGCTACAACCCAGATAGCTTCCCTGAGATGGCACGGCCCTGCTTGGTCGGGCAGGCTCCTAGTGGTTAGGGGGGTAGTATGGTCCTGATTTGTGGTTTGCTGATTTTGGTTCGCAAAATACTCTCAAAAAAGACAATTTCAAATAACCAATGCAACAACAACTAACCGGTAAAACTTCTAAAAATTCAACATTTGGCTTTCACGAACTGATAATTGACTGACTCCAGCATAAGGCCTCACTATGAATTTGTAGTGAGTCTTGATAGCTGATAATATAAATTCTTAAGTGCCATTGTTTTTCAAAATTATTTGCTTCAGGGGTACTTATTTCAAATTTGTGATTAATGGTAACTCTACGTTTATTAGGGTCTTTTTTGCTTTCTTAAGTCAATTTTAGTTTTCAATACAATGACACTACACTAAATTGCTAAATTTCTTCAGTTTGTTTCCAGAAGAAGGAATTGTAAATTTACATACTTCAGAGGAAATGGGAAAACAGTTTAGAACAAGATTAGGTAAAAAACCAACACAAATCTAGCTGGACCTCTACAGATTTTAAAAGACTATTTAACAGGGAGATAAAATTCATAATTAAAGAAAAAAGCATTTAAAGGGCTTTTAGACACAGGAACAACTGCTTCAATTATTGCCTAGCGCCATTGGCCTATGGCATGGCTTCTAGATGGGACAACTACAGGTATGAGCAATGTTTCTCAACCTTGTAAAAGTGGTAAATTGATTTAACCTGGAGGGATGCAAAGCTTATCTTTACTGCCACATGCAAATTGACTTGCTTTTAAATTTAGAATAATAGCCACAAGGGTGTAGAGGAGACTTTCTTCAATGGGTCAGAGAGACATCCCAAAATTTGATTTCTAGTCATCAGGGTCTAAAACCAATTCAGAATTGTGCCTTTAAAAATACATACAAGTGGTATAAGGTAAAGAAAACTTCCCCTGGGGGGCCCTCGCCTGGCTTGTGAGGTGGGTCCTATGCTGCGGAGCTGAGATTTGCAGCCCTGCCTCCTGTGTGCTGAGCAGCAAATTCCCCTGGGGACTGCCAAGCCTTTCAGTGGCTGCCCCACAAGCAGCACTACAGCACAGGCCAAAAGGCAGGACATGATTCAGGAGAAGTGGGACACAGCTCTGGTGCGCCCAAGCCAACCCGGTTTTTCCCATCACCTGCGCACACGCTTTATGCATCAAGGTTTACACTGCACTATTGCTTGTATCCCCAACAATAGTGGGGCCTCCAGGCCAGAGCAGGAGCACAACCTGTGTGTCTCAACAGCAACAAAAAGTCCAAGGTGCCAAAAAACAAAATGCAGTTTTTTCTCTATACCTTACCACAAAAATTCCTTGCAATCTTCAGGTCTAAAAACACTTAAATGTGCTCACAATTTAAATTTCAAAAAACAAAAGGGAGAGTTCACCTCATAATAGATTTCACTTGGCAGTACATACCATTTAAAATTTTAAAAATTCTAATAAATACTGCAGCAGGAAGATAATTCAATCAAACAAAGGCTAAAAAGAGTCCTTTAGAAAGATCTTTATACTGGACAATCAAAGCATCCAGTCCAGTGATAATTTGGGGTCGAGGGTATGCTTATGTTTTTCCAGGAAATGCTAAATGGCCTATCTGGGTGCCAGTGTGTGCTGTCTGGCTGTATCGTGGATCCAAACCCAGAGAAGGAGTTGATTCCACCTCTCAAGAAACAGATGCTCAGTCCTATGACAGTGACCACATCACAACTGATAGAGAGGGATGAAGCTAGAGCCAAACTTAATTGACCCAAGATGCTCAGAAGATGGTAACAAACAATAAAACCAGAAGTCTAAATAAATAAGAGTATATGCTAAGTCCTATAAAAAAATAATATGTTAATTATAGATAAGATTTTGTCCTTTCCGAATTCTTTTATAAGAGATCTCTGCTAATTGACCTACAATAAACCTGACTAGTCTATTTATAATTACAAAGTCTATAATTGTAAAAAATCAGCATAATTCAATTTGGCTAAAATATATTTGAGGGCACTCTGATTGTGTAAGATGTTTGTCAGTCTGTCTGTGTACCTGTTTGTCTGTTTGTCCAGTCTGTTAAGGTGTTGTTGGGAGTCAGCTGAGCTAGTGATCGTTCACATCTGTGGAGCTGAAAGCACAAGTGCCTGTACAGGAGTGCCCAAGTGGCATGGAGCGCCTAGGAAACACCCTGAGGGCATGGGGTGCTGGAGGTGACAGGTGTTCCAACCCCTAGGACATGGGGTCTTCTGATCAAGGAGACTATGAGACCACAGAGGAAAGTGATCGTCCATGTGTGGTGTGCCCAAGGAGAGTCACCAGGAGGAAAAATCTCCCAGGCTTTCACGGAAAGCAACTTGGTCAAGCAATGGTCGTGACTCATCCAAATGGCTGACACTGACAAAATGAAGAGGTGCTATGTAGGGTTCCAAGACATTTCTTGAGGGAATTTAACTGACCTTGATAAATAACCAAAAACTGATTGTTTTTAAAACAGGTCTCACCTTAACTTGGTCTTGAATATCCTGCAGAAAACCTACAACTACTAGAGGTATATAAAACAATGCTAAAGTAATATGTTATAAAGGAAACTCAAATCACTAACATCTTCTGACAATTGCCAGCTACACTGGTAGTTGACTATGGTTATGGATTAATGGACTACACAGGGTTTCAACTGCAGAATGCAGAGACTTAAAATCTTTGGACTACACTTAAAAAGATCTTCAGAGCTCCCCAACACAGGTCCTCCAGCTTCAACTGACCACCCTTCCTGTGCAACAACAAAACAAAAGAGATGGATATGTTGGGAGCCTTTGAAGCTGGAAATTGACTTAGGGCATGATCTAGACAAGATCATTCCAAGAACAAAGAGAGCCTAGGGCAAGTCATGTGAGGATGCTACTTCAGCCTAGAGAACACTTTGCCCCAAGGCAGTCTGAGCGGTGGGTTGCAAGGACAACAGGGTGTCATATGACATTAGGTTGCTAAAAGCTATAAATAAACGCCCCTACATTGAGGGGCCAGTTCTTTTCCTCCCATCAGGAGGATAAGGGCTCCACCTGACTCCAGCTTTGTCTCTGTCTTTATTTTCTCATCCTCTCGCGGTCCTTCACCCCAAAAACCTTGGGAGCCGCATGGGTCGCGGCACTGAAACAAAATGGAGTCACTTTTGCCATGTCAGTGTTTTGGTGGGAAAACACACATTTGACCCCATCAAGACATACAAAAAAGGTTCCAACATTTGCCTGGAGCGAGGCACTGGGTCTGGTTATAGAGGCACAGTTAGCTGATACATTTTGGGAGTCTTCATATCCCAGGAAGCATGTGGTGTTTCCCGTCATTTGGATTGGAGAGGTTTGGAGCCAGACCGCTAAAGACTGAGTAACTTTTTTTTTTTTTTTTTTTTTTTTGGTATTTTTGAGACAGGGTCTCGCTGTGTGATTCAGGCTGGCCTTGAGCTCACTTTGTAGCCCAGGCTGATCTTGAACTCCCAACAATCCTCTTGCCTCAGGCTCCCAAGTGCTGAGATTACAGGTATGCCCCACCATACCCAGCTAAGTCTGAGTAACATTGAACTTGGATGCATCAGTGCCAAAATTCAATATGATAGGGCTGTAAACAGCATACAGAGCCAGCTGTCTTTGGCTAAGGTGGGATTGACCTGCTAGAGGACTGTATGAGTCCCATTAACCAATTTTAACAGATCTGGAGCAGTTGAGATAGGGCTGTTGGTGTGTGAGAGCCGATAGTTGGTGAAAATCTTGGAAGCAGGGACCTGAATAGTGGGCATAAAAACCTGAATATGAGCTGGGCGTGGTGGCACACACCTATAATCCCAGTACTTGGAGGCTGAGGCGAGAGGGTCGTTGTAAGTCTACCTTGGGCTACAAAGTGAGCTCAAGGCCAGCCTGAATTGCACAGTAAGACTCTGTTTCACACACACACACACACCCCTCGATACGTAATAGCATTGCAGAATCCTTGCCAGTGCCATCCACTCAGATGACCAGCAGGTGGCCTAAGGCCCAGACAGTGTCATTGGGATTATATATATGATATTGAACAGGGTTACAGATACCCTTAGTGCAATTAGAGGGGGTGTATTGGATGATACTACTATGTACCCCCAAGTCCTCATATACCTTTGATGGGGCTGAGTCTGATGCTTGTAATCTGTTTGTTGTCTAGCTTGGGACTGATGATGTGAGTGCTGCACCTGCCCAGGGGTGGAGCTGAGATACAGTGTAAGGGAGGTGGGTCTTCCTCTTGCTCTCTTTCTCTCTCTCTCTCTCTCTGTCTCTCTGTCTCTCTCTCTTTCTCTCTCCTGCACATCTTGCTGTTTGGCAGCCGCCATGAATGGCTGCCCTGCCATGCCACACTGCCTTGGAGCCAACTGAGTATGGACTGAAACTCCTGAGAAACTGTAAGAAATAAACCTTTCCTTCCCTATTTTGGGCATCAGGTATTTTGTCTTGGCAACGAGTGAAAAGTAACTAAGACGGGGCTACAGGCTGGGTAAGGGGAGGCCTTCCCTCATATGGAGGGCCCTGCCATACATTTATCCCTCCTTGATTTTCTCTTCCAGGCCAATATACATTGGCACATCTCCAAACACTACAACACTAATTTTGAGTGTTACCACACCTGTAACCCAGAGTTGCATATGGGGGTTCCTGCCAGCTTTGGCAAACATAGTTATGGATGGTTTGGTAAGTCCATTCCCAACTCCAGCTGCCACAGCATATGTAATGATTATTAGTGTTTGTCAGGACAGGCATCAAAGTATAAAGTCAACAGGCTGGTGGGGGTCCCACCTACCGTACTTGAGGGGATCTTGTGTGCCTTTCAGTGGATTTGGAACTCCCAGTATCCTCCCTTTCCATATATTCCTGGGAGGTTTAGATATATTATCCACAGGAAAATCATTTTATTTATTCTTTTAAAATATTTTATTACAGCCAGGCATGGTGGCGCACGCCTTTAATCCCAGCACTCGGGAGGCTGAGGTAGGTGGAGCGTCGTGAGTTCGAGGCCAGCCTGGGTGCGAGTGCAAGGCCGGCCTGAGCTGCATAGTGTGACCCTGCTTCAAAAAACCAGGGCAGGGAGTTTGGCTCAGCAGCTTAAGTGCCTGTCTGGCAGGTGCGAGGCTGTGAGTTCAATTCCCGGTGCTGCAAAAAAAAAAAAAAATTTATTACAATTTCCAGAGAGACACTTGATTCTTTGTTTGTTTTTTTGTGGCACCAGGGATCAAACTCACAGCCTCGCGCCTGCCAGATAGACACTTAAGCCACTGAGCCAAACTCCCGGCCCTAGTTTTTTGAGGCAGGGTCACACTATGTAGCTCAGGCCGGCCTTGCGCTCACATTGTAGCCCAAGCCGATCTCGAACTCACAACGCTCCGCCTACCTCAGCCTCCCGGGTGCTGGGATTAATGGCATGCGCCACCATGCCCGGCTAGGAAAATCATTTTAAACAGTTAAGGGAACTCAGTTCAACAACTACAGTAAGATAAAAAAGAACAAAAGTAATCTTTTCTGGAATTCCCCAATCCTCTGGGGACACAGTCCAAAATCCAACAGCAAATATCAAAATTAATGGGAGAAAGTCATGAGTGGTGGCACACGCCTGCAATCCCAGCACTTGGGAAGCTGAGGCAGGAGGATCATTGTTAGATTGAGACCAGCCTGGGCTACAAAGTGAGTTCAAGGCCAGCCTGAACTGCATAGTGAGACCCTCAAAAAATAGGGCCAGGGATTTAGTTCAGTGGCTTAAGCACCTGCCTGGCAGGCACAAGGTTGTGAGTTCAATCCCTGGTACAAAAAAAAAAAATTAATGGGAGGAAAAAGACTAGGAATACTACAAAATAACAGTACATTGAGGCTACAAATATTCCAGTGTACGATGTCCATTCAATCTTTGGCTGTGTGTTGACTTGTCAGTTTCCAGGGGTGATGAGAGCAGGGCTTTGGGTGTGTTGTCTCTTCAGGGTTATCTTTAAGGAGACCAGCTTGTCTGGGTAGACCTTTCAACAATTGTCAGCATGGGCTGTTGATCCTGGAGTGATGAATCCAGTTATGGATTTCTGCTACTTTTACTGCAGTGGGGATGGTCAGAATAATTAGATATGGGTCCCTCCACACAGGGGAAATGGGGTCCTTTTTAAAATCTTTAACCCAAACCATGTCACCTAGACTATGGGTATGAGCCAGGGTATCAATGGGAAGCAGGTGCCCTTTCTG
This sequence comes from Dasyprocta punctata, assembly GCA_004363535.1. Classification (NCBI taxonomy): domain Eukaryota; kingdom Metazoa; phylum Chordata; class Mammalia; order Rodentia; family Dasyproctidae; genus Dasyprocta; species Dasyprocta punctata. The sequence continues at coordinate 28,713 of RJWM01017165.1, read as the reverse complement.
TTATGCTTTGATGTATCTAGGAGAAAATTTTTCCTAGTTGAATAAGCTGTTCCTGCAAGGTGATATTTCCCAACTGGCATAAATCTCCCTGAGACCTTTTATTAAAGATGGAGATCACCCAAACAGAACTTCAAAAGGGGTGTCTCCAGTGGGTCCTGGTGATGCCCTGACCTTCAGGAGGGCCATGGGTAGCAAATCTACCCATGGTTCCTGAGTTTTTTTGGTGATATTTAGTTAATACTGTCTTCAGGGTCCAGTGCACTCGTTCTACTTTGCCAGAATTTTGGGACCTATAGGCAGTGTGAAAATTCCATTTGTTTTTTAATTCTTTGGCCAGTTTTTGGGTCATTTCTTCTACAAATGACAGCCTACTGTTACTGCGTATAGTCAAAGGTAGTCTATATCTAGGAATAATTTCCCTTAACAGCACTCTGCATAGTTCAGAGGCCTTTTTAAGTCCTAGTGGGGAATGCCTCTGGCCACCCAGAATAAGTACAAACAAGGACTAATAAGTGTTTGTAACTTCAATATGGCTTCACTTCAGTAAAGTCTACTTGGAGGTCTTTTTTTAAAAATTTTTTAAAGAGCAGAAATATTTATTAAGAGAAAAAAAGCTTCTGTCTGAGAGACAGAAGGGGTCCTGAGTGGGTTGCCAAAGACTCTGTCTTTTCTAGTGACTTTTATAGAGTAAAACCATGATGGGGAAAACTGGGAACTGGCAAGGCAGATGGGCATGAGGTGGGACAGAACTGTGGTCAACCAATAAGATTAATTGTTTAGGTAAAATTGACCAAATCAAGGACAAATGGGGAAGCGAGTCATGTAGCAAGCGAGCATTCTTATGGATCAGTGACTTTCTGTAGGGGGTTGGGATGGTAATTTCTTGCTTCTTAAGGTGATCCATACCTAATCCCTAATATTTATACTTAGAGTGTGGTTGCATTTGTTTTGCCTTCTGTCCTGATACCTGGCCCACAGCAAGAGGTGTGTGTCTCCTCCAAGGTCACAAGGTCCTTTGTGCCGGCTTCTTTGAGGGCCTAGTCCTGTCTGACTGCCTATAATATTTCTAACTAGCTCAGCTGCCTGTAACATTCCCCTCTCTGAAGAAGTAACCCAAACTGCTGTAAGAGGTAATGGGCAATGACCAATCTAGCTTCTTCAGGCTGAAAGGGATTGTAGTTGTTGAACAGCAACCAGGTGTACTCTGCAGTGATTCTAACTAATGGCCCTCAGTAGATACCACGCATTTTCATTTTGGGTAGGCGGTCAGTTTTAAGTCTCTATATTCTATTTTGGCTCAAGGGGGTAGGTAAGCCATGCACATGTGCAGAGAAACATCAAACCACTCTTTTTCAACATGGAAGGGTCAAATATCTTCCAGTGCTTAAGAATGCATTCCAAGCCAGGCGTGGTGGCACACGCTTTTAATCCCAGCACTTGGGAGGCTGAGGTAGGAGAAGCGTTGTGAGTTCGAGGCCACCTTGGGCTACAACACAAGCGCGAGGCCAGCCTGAGCTACATAGTGCGACCCTGCCTCAAAGAATCAGGGCTGGGAGTTTGGCTCAGTGACTTAAGCACCTGCCCTGGCAGGTGTGAGGTTGTGAGTTCAATCCCTGGTGCCGCAAAAAAATAAAAAAATAAAAAAGAATGCATTCCAAAGGAGTAAGGGGCTTTGGCATCGAGTTGCCCATGTCTCGGTCCAATGATCTCGGTGGGAGACCTCCAAATGATATAGGGGAATGAAACTCCCAACCTACTATATGTCTGGTATGAGTTTGTGTTCTCTAAAATCGAAGAATGAATTTTAGGAACAACGGAGGTTAAGAGCAGAAATATTTATTGAGAGAAAGAAAGCTTCTGTCTGAGAAAGAGACAGAAGAGGTCCCAAGCGGGTTTCCCTACTTGGAGGTCTTTAAAAGGAGAGAGTCCCATATGCTGAATTCCAGGTGGTGGTCATGGGCCTGTTGAGGCCTCAGTCCTTGCACAAATTTAGCATCTTTGGCTAATAGTTGCACAAATCAACATCGATTTTGGGATATAGTAATAGTGACTCAGAAGTTGGGCCATAGCAGTCTTACCTTTGTGGGTGAGGTCATGATGATGTTTTTACCTAGGAGTAAGCTAGCTTGTTTGGTATGATCATTTGATCATCCAGCAGAGCACAGACACCATTTGAGTCTACATTTGTTCCTTCCATTTTGAGCCCATTTTACTTCTTTTTCAGTATAAATGGAGGGAACCTCAGTGCAGCCTGAGAACAGTTTTCGTTGGGATCTCATGTTGTGCCTCTAAGTTTTGAATCAAATCATTGTCTCCCCACGTTGAGCCCTCAACAGCCACTTTGGCAGATTCGCCTGCCTCTTGGTTTTCAAGGGTGATGGTGTCTTTTACCTTTTGATATCCCTTGCAATGTATGAGGACCATATTTTTGAGTTTCCATACAGCAGTCAGAAGCTGCAGGATTTCATCCTTAAGTTTAATTTGTTTTCCTTTGACTGTCAAAAGGCCACATTCTTTGTACATTATCCCATGATCATGAGTTGTGGCAAAGGCATATCTGGGATCTGTGTATATAGTCACCTTTTTATCTTTTGCCCAGTTGAGGGCTTGTACGTGTGCCTAGAGTTTGGCTTGTTGAGTGGACTAGTTTTGGGTAAGAGGCCCTGCTAGAAGTACTTCTTTGGTAGCGACAATGGCATAGTCAACCCTATGCTGTCCATTTTTTTTGGGGGGGGTCAAACTTTTTTTTTAATATGGTACCAGGAATCACTGTCCATTTTTAACAGCTACTTCCACCTGTGAACAAGATGTACTCCGCATCTGTCAAAAGTTCCATCTGAAGATCAGGCCAGCTGACAGTTCATCTGTCAGCATAAGGCAGTTGTAGTCTGGTTGTCTGAGCTCCCTGAGCATATAGGTAGCTGGGTTCAGAGCTTTAACTGGCTGGAAAGTGAGTCAGGGATCTCCAACAAGCAGTCCCTGGTTCTGGGTGATGTAGCTGTTCGAGAGCCAATGGTGTCCTCGACTGTTGAGCTCAAGAACAGCATATGGCACCTGAGCAGTCAGGTACTGTCCAAAGTCAATCTGTTTGCCTCCTGCAGCAAACACCGATGAACAAGGAGGCCATCTATTTGATACTGATCCCAGAGTCTTAGACAAGTAAGCAGCTGACCTTTCCCAGGATGCCACCATTTGAGTTAGGACTCCTGAAGCAACATGCTGTCTTTCATCAGTGAACAGGTTGAAGGGGCAGGTCACATCTGGGATTCGTAGGCCGGAGTTGAGGCTAAAACCCTTTTGATCTATTTGAAGGCTTCAGTTTCTTCTAAAGTCCAGTTAATTATCTCTCTTTCTGTTGTGGGTTTCTTTAGCACATCATAGAGTGACCTTGCCTTTTCAGCAAACCCAGGTATCCATAGCCTACAAAATCTGGCTACTCCAAGAAATTCTCTAAGTTCCTTTTTGCAACTGGGCTGTGGAATGGAACAGATGTTTTCTTTTCTCGCTGGGCCTAAACTTTGGAGCCCCTGTTTTAAGTCAAATCCTAAATATCTGACTCTACAAATTTGAGCTGTTTTTCAATAGACCTTATAGCCAGTGACCAGCAGGTGGCAGAGGAGGGCTTTAGTTCCCTCCAAGCAGCCCTCTTTTTGTGATGCTGCCTATCAGGATATCCTCAACTTACTGTAGCGGCATGCAGTTGTCTTTTGTGGGGAAACCTGGTCAGGTCTGTAGCCAGAGCTTCCCCAAACAGTGTGGGAGAATTTTTTAAACCTGTGGGAAGCTTTGAATAAAATGGATTTGGAAACAAAACAACAAACAAAAAACCTTGTGGGAGGCAGGTCCATGTAAATTGTCCGTTTTTCCCTGTTAGGGTTCTCCTACTTGAAAGCAAACAAAGGCTGGTTGGCTGGGGACAGTCACTGGCAGAAGAAAGGATCCTTTAAGTCCAGGCAGGTGAACCAGGGAGCATCAGGAGGGAGCAGGCTCAGGAGAGTGCACAGGTGTGGGACTGTTAGATGCAAGGTCATGCACAGTGGTTGTATTGACAACATGGAGATCCTGCACTGGGTGGAAGTCTCCATTCACTTTCCTTACTGGGAGCAGGTGGGTGTTCCAGGGTGACTGACAGTCTATTAGAATCCCTATCTGCTTTAATTTGGAAATTTGGGGCAGGATCCCAAAGCAAGCTTCTTGTGACACTGGGTATTGTCTGACAGCAACAGGAATGGCACTCAGTTTGAGTTCAATTATCAAAGGGGCCTGGTTAACAGCTAGCCCTGGCAGTGAGTCTTCTACCCCATACATCTGGAAACATGGTTTTTAAAATCTCAGAATTACAGTCTCTAGGTTTTTCTGTCTGGCGTTGTCGCCACTGTTGTTGGGGCACAGTCAGAGTCAATGTCAAGGCTGGAGCTACGGGTTTTAGCGTGAAAGATGCTGCTGGTTTGGGGCAAAGGAAATAGTTGCCCTCAGCTTTGAGAGGAGCTCCTGTCCCAGGAAGGGAACAGGGCATTCAGGCACGTACAGGAATTTATGTTTGACAAACTGTCCACCAATTTCACAGAATCTGCTTTGGGAGAATGTTTTCTCAGGGCGGGGGGTGGGGGGCGGCGCATGAAACCAATTACTTGAATCTTCTGGGAGGACAAAGGAGCAACAGGCTGAGTCACAACAGAATGTTCAGCTTTACTGTCCACCATGATGGTCATTGGTTTTCCCCACTGTAGCAGTGACTGTGCGCTCCTGGGAGCCCAATCTTATGAGGCCCGGTCTGTTCTACCCATCATTGTCAAAAATGAGAGCAGGGGTTCAGGCTGTGGCAGGCTTGGTTCTTTAGGAACTTGTTGATCTTTTAGATGGAGGAGACATTTGTCTTTCCCAGCTGTTTGCACTGGACATTCTGATTTGGACCCAAAGTGTAAGGATGACCACCTGTTTTGGGTTGGGGATCCTGTGGGACCTTGTTGTTGTCTTTGCCCTGGTAGAGATTGTTTTGTCTGGGGTTTCTCTGAGAGAGGCTTTCCCATGATTGCAGCCAAGAGGGTAGTTTGGTGATGTTTACATTCCTTTTTTAATTCTCTTTCTTAGTTCACAAAAATCTTTTCCTGGGCTATGCGAAGCAGTTTGGAGGCATTTCTGCCAGAAAACCCATCAATTTGCTGAATCTTCCTGCGGATGTCAAGGGCACACTGTGTCACAAAGACTGAATTTATCATCTACTGATTTTCTGGGGCCTCAGGATCAAACGGAATAAGTTTGGTATGCTTCACATAGTTGCTCATAAAATTTAGCAGTGCTTTTGTTTTGGTTACTTTTCTCTCCTTACTGAGACAAAATACCTGATACCCAAAATTAAGAGAGAAAAGATTTATTTAGCTTACAGTTTGTGGAAGTTTCAGTCCATTTTCAGCTGGCTGCAAGGCAGGTTGGCATGGCACAGGGGCAACACTTCAAGGCAGCAGAAGACAGCAAAAGCAGCAAAGTCAAAAAGGGGAGAGCAAGCTTCTTCTCCTCCCTTATATTGTAAAGAGGCTACTCTCCCCTAGGGTAGGTGTACCACTCACACCATCTCTGTGCCTGTCTCTTTTTTTTTTTGCGGCACCAGGGATTGAACTCACAACCTCGCGCCTGCCAGGGCAGGCGCTTAAGGCACTGAGCCAAACTCCTGGCCCTGGTTTTTTGAGGCAGGGTTGCACTATGTAGCTCAGGCTGGCCTTACGCTCACATTGTAGCCCAAGCCGGCCTCGAACTCTCTGTGCCTGTCTCTTGCACAGGCTCAGAATGTTTACAAAGTGAGGACCCTAGGCCCCTGCTGAGTTAAAGGGCTAAACTTCTCAAGTTGACACAATGTATCAACCATTACCGCTTTCATTAGACTCTCGGGTAATTTCAGCAATCTTGGATATGTTAATAGGCTTTTTTCCAACCTCCTTTATAGCTGCTAGAAGAGCCTTGAGATACAGTTTCAAAGCATCAAGGCCCTCTGCAGTATTGAAGTCCCAATCTGGACAGGTAGGAGGGAAGATGGTGTTTACCCAAGTGACAGGGTCAGCAACAGAGTCTGGAGTTCTAGCCTTCAGCCAGATTTGTCCCTCCTCAAAAATATGGGGGTGCAGTTTTCACCATGGAGCACATACAGAACAACCCATTGCTTACCTTGCTTATTCACACTCAGTCTACAATTCCTTCAGCAGACCTCAGAGGTTAATACATTCCAGCCCCCAAATCCCAGGGTGTTATGGTTTATACATTGTGTCAATTTGAGAAGTCTAGAAGCTTAATTAAGTAACTCAGCAGCTCTACATCCTGGGGTGTAGAGCACAAGCAGTTACCTGTTCATTGTGTCAATTTGAGAAGGTCAGAAGTTTAACTAAGAGACTCAGCAGGGAGCCAGGGTTCTTTGTAAATATCATCATCCTGTTCAAAGGAAGGCAAGGAGATTTGTGAAGCTATACCCACCCTGGAGAGAGCTGGTGGCCTGTGTACAATATAAGGGAGGAGAGGAGACTTGCTCTTACCCCCTTTTACTCTGACTGCTTTTATTTGGCAGCTGCCTTGAAGTGCTGCCCCTGTGCCATGCCACCCTGCCTTGGAGCCAGCTTATTATGGACTTAAACGTCCAAAAACTGTAAGCTAAATAAACCTTTCCTTCCCTAATTTTGGGTGTCAGGTGTTTTGCCTCAGCAATTAGGGAAAAGTAACCAAGACAGAATTTGGTACCAATTCTGTCTTGGGGTCATTGCTGTGACTAACCTGACCATGTGGTTCAAGAGCCTTTGGAAATGGTTTGTGGGAAGAGTTTGGAAAGGTTCAGAGATGTCACCTGAAAGAGTAGCCCTGAAACAGTTCAGGCTGTTCTATATGGGAGATTCTGGTCAGAGCTCAGGAGACCAGAAGGTTGATAGGAAGCCTGCCAGTAAAAACCAGGCTTGGGAGATTTCTGCTAGGAAAAAGGACTGCATTGGTTGTTGAATTCCACTTGATGTGTGTTATGGCTTGGCAGAAAGTTTGTCTGTATTTTGCTTGTGTCCAGAGACTTTGCCTGAGACTAAGATTAAGGACAGTGGACTAATTAATCTGGCAGAAATTTAGAGGCAACCTAATGTTGAAATGGTGGCATGGCTATTGTTGGGGGCTTTTAGCCAGATTTATGTTGGAAATCAAAAGCAAAGAACCCAGCAGGATAATTTAAAACGTGAGTTTGATCAGAAAGGAAGCTCCAGTAAAGCTGTGGACTGTAAAGAAAGGGCTTAGATCTCCATTGCTGAGAAGGAACAGAATAAAAAAGATGGCCTGTAGGCATCACAGGAAGAGGCACCTGGTTCCCACGCTTTGCAGCCTCAAAACTGCAAAAGTGAAAGACTGCTTGGAGGAGAAAGCCTCAGAGCATCATGTTCCAGAATGGCGGCATCGGCTGTGCCAGGTTCCAGAATGGAGACAGCATAGAGAATCTGTTCCTCAGAATCAGGTTCAGGGTGCCCAGTGATCCAGGCACTTGACCCCTACAGCCAAGAGAGAGGAAAGTCTGGCTACTGCTCCAGCTGGCAGCAGACCTGTGCAAGGGTTCTGAAATTAAAAAGGCTTCCACCTTGATTTCAGAAGGCCTGGGAGGCCAGGCAGTGTGCCCGTGAGAGGGCAGTGTGTGAAGCTGTGCGCGTGAAGCCAAAAATGCAATGGAGAACTCAGATTTTTTTTTTTGTTTTTTTTTTGTTTTTTTTTTTAGCACCGGGATTGAACTCACAACCTCATGCCTGCCAGACAGGCGTTTATGCCATTGAGCCAAACTCCCGACCCTAGTTTTTTGAGGCAAGGTTGCACTATGTAGTCAGGCTGGCCTTGTGCTCACATTGTAGCCCAAGCGGACCTTGAACTCACAATGCTCCTCCTACCTCAGCCTCCCGAGTGCTGAGATTAAAGGCATGCGCCACCACGCCCGGCTAGAACTCAGAAGTTTGGAAAAGTCAGGAATGTGGTTCATGTAAGGAAACCTGCAAAGAGGGAGCAAAGCCAGTGCAACAGAGAAGTTGTGGGATTGATAAATACCAGAAGTGCCATGGGGGTGAAACCACTCAAGCCTTTTAGAGCTTGCAACCAGATTGCTTCAGATGCTGAGACAGAACTCCACAACTTAATGTTTGCCCTGCTGGATTTTGGTCTTGCTTTGGTTCCAATGCTTTGTATTCCCCTGTTTGTAACTTTTGGAATGGTAATGTTTATCTTGTGCCTTTGCATGTTGGAAGTGTTTAACCTCATTTTCGTTTGTATAGGGGGTTACAGTTAAGAGTTTACCATAGATCTTGGAGGAGATTTGGGACTTGGACTTTTCAGCAATGCTGAAATTGTTTGGACTTTGGCAACTCTTGCAGATGGGCTAAAAGCCTTTTGCATAAGGGGATGTGCATGAGTCTTTAGGGGTCCAAAGACAAAATGTTGTTTCTAATGTAATATAATGTTGGTAGACTTAATGCTGGTTCTTAAGGATTGTTAAGATGTGTTATAATGTTCAAGTTGCAAAATGTTAAGGATAAGCATGCCTTTGTATCTGGAGACTGATTTAAAGAAATGCATCTGGTTGCCAAGTTGACAAGGGATGGCTTGTTATGGCTTATACATTGTGTCAACTTGAGAAGTCTAGAAGCTTAATTAAGTAAGGCAGCAGCTCTACATCCTGGGGTATACAGCACAAGCAGTTACCTGTTCATTGTGTCAATTTGAGAAGGTCAGAAGTTTAGCTGAGACACTCAGCATGGAGCCAGGGGTCTTACTTTGTAAACATCCTCTTCCTGTGCAAAGGAAGGCAAGGAGATGTGTGAATGCTACACCCACCCTGAGGGGGGTGTCCTGTGTACAGTATAAGGGAGGAGGAGAGGCTTGCTCTTGCCCCCTTTTACTCTGACTGATTTTGCTCTGGCTGCTGCCTTGAAGTGTTGCCTCAGTGCCATGCCACTCTGCCTTGGAACCAGCTGATTATGGACTGAAACCTCCAAAAACTGTAACCTAAATAAACCTTTCCTTCCCTAATTTTGGATGTCAGGAGTTTCATCTCAGCAATGAGGGAAAAATAACCAAGACACAGGGTGAATTCTAACTGAATCTGAGACAGAAACTTACTGTCCTGACTAACATGGGCTACTAGCACAGGCTTCAAGGATTGATTAGCTCCTTGCCTTTTCCACAAAAGGAATGGAAACTGACAAATTGAAACTGGCAGGCTAACTGAGGGACATCTCTGGGGTGGTCCTACCTTATCCAAAGGTCAGACCTTGTTGCATTCCATGTCTTCTTAGGGTCAGATGAGGTCACTGCTGTTGCACAGAGGCTCCCACTCCTGGTCTACTGAGGAGACTCTGAGAAGAAGATCAGAGGGTATGTCTTCTTGTCTGCATGTTGGAGGGTGAGTCCCTGCTGTGGCCAATAGGCCTCCACTGGTGACTGAAATGGTCAGCACAGTGTCTTCCAAGAAATGTTGCAAGCACCAAGAAATGTTGGGGAAAATGGGACTGAGTCAGATGGAAGACACGCAGCACCAGAGGCACTTGGAAGGCAAACAGCTTTATTTAAACCGCAGGCTGGTGGGAGTCAGTTCCAAATCACCATCCCCATCTTGGGGTTAAACAGACATTTATATAGGTTGTTATCAGAAAATGCAAGAAGGCTGATAACAGGATATTCTATAGTTGATCATGTATTGTCTTCTCATATGTTGCTAGGCAGATTTATTTCAGGCAAGTTTGTTTGTTTGTTTTTATACTATTGCAGGAAGGTGAGGGCTAGGGTGAGCAGGAAGAATCAGTCACTGTTTTAGATTGAGCTGAGCTGTCTCTGGGCAACAATTCCTTGAAACCTTGGAATGGTTTAACATAACAAGGTGCACTTTTTGTCTGAGTTACACTTACTGTACACACTGCAGCTGGCATTGGAATGCCAAGACTAGCTGAGTTTTGCCACTCTCTAATTATAGGAATGGACTGAACCTGCCCTACCCATCCTTAAATATAGTGGCAGGCTATAAGTTTTTAAATTTCCTTTACAGAACCAATACCACAAGTTTTGTAGACATCCTGGAGGGGCAGCTGCAAAGGCTTGTCAGTTGGGTGAATGGGTGGAAGGATGCAATCCAAAGCTTCAAGCTGTGTGGTTCTGCTGGTGTTTTCATCTTTATGAGGGACCTTCCATCCCTTGAACCAAGGTATATTAGCACTTGGCTCCAGAATTCTGTCACCATTGCAACCAGAAACTGGCACAAAAGCTGCCATGTCAGGGTTGTAGCCCTATTTTCTTTCTTTCTTTTCTTTTTTTTTTTTTTTTTTTTTTTTTTTTTTTTTTTTTTTTTTTTTTTTTTTTTTTTTTTTTTTTTTTTTTTTTTTTTTTTTTTTGTTGTGGCACCAGGGATCGAACTTACAACTTCGCACCTGCCAGACAGGTGCTTAAGCCACTGAGCCAAACTCCTGGCCCTAGTTTTTTGAGGCAGGGTCGAACTATGTAGCTCAGGCTGGTCTTATGCTCATGTTGTAGCCCAAGCCGGCCTCGAATTCACAATGCTCCTCCTACCTCAGCCTCCCAAGTGCTGGGATTAAAGGCGTGCGCCACCACGCCCGGCTTAGCCTATTTTCTTAATGTAGGTGCTGACTTCTTAACAATTTTTTTGTATCTCTTCTGGCTGTAGGGTGGCTTAGTGGAATCCATTTTGTTAACATCAACAATGAGTTGTTTCACACTGATTGTGTAAGCCAAAGGGCATACTCACAGGTCTGCCTGTTCTTGGAGATACCAGCTTTGAATTCACTGATACCAGCAGCAACAATCAGGACAACACAGTCAGCCTGAGATGTGCCTGTAATCATGTTTTTAATAAAGTCTCTGCATCCAGGGCCATCAATGAGAGTCACATATTTGCTGGTCTCAAGTTTCCACAGAGAGCTGTCAATGATGATACCACACTCTTGCTCAGTTTTCAGTCTATCCATCACCCAGGAATACTTGAAGGAACCCTGCCCCATCTCAGCAGCCTCCTTCTCAAAATTTTCAATGGTTCTTTTGTTGATGCCACCACATTTGTAAATCAGATGGCCTGGCTGGACTATGGTCTTGCCCCAATCCATGTGTCCAATGATGATGATATTAATGTGAGTCTTTCCCTACCCATGTTGGCTTTGATTTAATGGTGGTTTTCACTATACCTGTGCTCTTGAGGCAAACCCACGGCAAAATATTTTTTGTTTTTTGGTTTTTTGAGACAAGATCTCATTGTGTAGTCCAGGCTGGCCTTGAGCTCACTATGTAGCACAGGCTGGCCTCTAACTCACAGCAGTCCTCTTGTCTCAACCTCCTTGTGATAGGATTACAGGCATCTACCACCATGCCCAGCATAATATTCTTTTTTTTTTTTTGCGGCACCGGGGATTGAACTCACAACCTCACGCCTGCCAGGGCAGACGCTTAAGGCACTGAGCCAAACTCCCAGCCCTGGTTTTTTGAGGCAGGGTCGCACTATGTAGCGCAGGCCGGCCTTGTGCTCGCGTTGTAGCCCAAGCTGATCTCGAACTCACAACACTCCTCCTACCTCAGCCTCCCGAGTGCTGGGATTACAGGCGTGCGCCACCACGCCCGGCTCAGCATAATATTCTTAAACAGTGACAATAATTTATAGTTGGGCATAGTCAAGCAGTCCTATAATCTTAGCATTCTGGGAGACCAAGGCAGGAAGACTGCAAATTCAAGCCCAGCCTGGACGGTTTAGTGATTTAGTGAGACACTGTTCCAACAATAAAAAAGGACTGTGAATATAGCTCAGTGCAGACGTAGTGAGTTCAGTCCCCACAAAGAATAACAAAACCCCCTGATACTTACTAGCTGGGCATGGTGGTATACTCCTCTAATCCCAGCACTCTGGGAGTCTGAGGCAGAAGGATTACAAGTTTGACCCCAGCCAAGGCAATCAGTGACTCAGTAAGACCTTGTCTGAAAATTTAATGTTTATTTTTTGTCTGTTTGTTTTTTGTTTTTTGGGTTTGATTTTTTTTCTGTTTTGTTTTTTTTTGTTTTTGTTTTTGTTTTTGTCTTTTTAGACAGGCTCTCACTATGCAGTTCAGGCTGGCCTTGAGCTCACTTTGTAGCTCAGACTGGTCTCAAACTCCCAACAGTCATCCTGCCTCAGCCTCCCAAGTGCTGGGATTACAGGCGTGTGCCACCATGCCTGGCTTGTCTGAAAATTAAAGAAAAAAGAAATGTGATGAGGACGTAGCTTAGTGCAAAGGGCTTGGGTTCAGTCTTCAGAAATCATGGGCGAGCTGGACGTGGTGGTGCACGCCTTTAATCCCAGCACTCGAGAGGCTGAGGTAGGAGGAGCATTGTGAGTTTGAGGCCGGCTTGGGCTACAATGCAAGTGCAAGGCTGGCCTGAGCTACATAGTGCGACCCTGCCTCAAAAAACTAGGGCAAGGGATTTGGCTCAGTGACTTAAGCGCCTGTCTGGCAGGTGTGAGGTTATGAGTTTGATCCCTGGTGCCGCCAAAAAAAAAAAAAAAAAAAGAAGAAATCATGGGTGGAGGCGGGTGGGTTAAGAAAGTTTTTTTTCTTTCTTCCTTTTTTTTGGGGTGTGTGTTCAGACAGAGTCTTGCTATACAGTTCAGACTAACCTGAAACTCACCATATAGCCCAGGTTGGCCTGAACTCATGGCAGTCCTCCTGCCTCAGCCTCACAAGTGCTGGAATTACAGGCATGTGCCACCATACCTGGGTACTGTGGCATTTTGTATGGCATCCCTATAGACTTATATATTTAGTATGTGTCTTTTTTCATTTATTTCTGATACTCTCGTGAGGCTTTTTCTCATTTCCTTTTTTAGTTATTTTTTTTAATTATGGTAAAAACACAAAATTTACCATCTTAACCATTTCTAGGTGTACTGTTCAGTAGTGTTAAGTATATTTACATTATGGTGCAAGCAATTTCCACAACTTTTTCATCATGCAAAACTGAAACTCCTGTCATTCAGCCAGCACAGCCCTTTCCAGTGGCAGCTACTGACCACCCCAAAGCCACCCTGTGGACAGCACTGTGGGCACCAGCTGTGGGCAGGTAGCCAGCCGGGGTCTGAGCAAGGGCAGGGTGCCCAGGGCAAGGTGTCCTGGCCCACCGGGGAGGGCGGATGGTCCCTCACATTCTGGGAGCCACAAACCCTGCTCCTGTGCAAGGACAGCCTGGGGAAGTTAGGGCAGGCCCTTCACTGTGAATGGTGTGGTCGCCGATGGGGACCCAGTATTGTCACAGGTGAAGGATCCTCACGTGTGTCACGTTGTGGCCATAAGTAGTGTGGCCAGGTGTCACAGGTGTGCCCAGGTGTTGAGGGTCACAGATGAGGACTGGGGCTTACAGGTACCTACATTGCCTAAGCGTGAATTCCTCTCCACAGATGTGACCATCGACATGCACACCTGCAGCCACAGGTGTGGATGCAGCGTCCAGGCATGGGGGGGGGTGGGGGTGGTGGGCAGCAGGCTCCATCCACAGAATTGCTACGGGGAAGGCCATGTGGAGTGGACCGACTGAAGTGTGCGGGCTGGGGGTCGGGGGGTGGACTTCAGGGAGGGGAAATGAAACCTAAACAGCTGCCAGGCTCTGAGGCTTCCCAGGGACTCTGGCCAAACCCCGCCCCTTCCTCCAGCGTTCAGTCACCCCTGACCCCTGCCCACAAACAAACTGAAACTCTGTACCCTGGGGCAACTGCCTCTTTCTCCCACCTGCTGCCACTGGAGACTAACATTTTACTGTCTGTTATAATGAAGCTAAATCCTCTCAACAACCTTGCTCAAGAGGAATTATACAGAATTTGTCTCTTTGTCACTGGTTTACTTCACTCATGCTGGCCTTGTGGGTTCATCAATACTGTAGCACAGCCGGGCGTGGTGGCGCACGCCTTTAATCCCAGCACTCGGGAGGCTGAGGTAGGTGGAGCATTGTGAGTTCGAGGCCCGCTTGGGCTACAGCACGAGCACAAGGCCGGCCTGAGCTACATAATGCGACCCTGCCTCAAAAAACAGGCTAGGAGTTTGGCTCAGTGGCTTAAGCACCTGTCTGGTAGGTGTGAGGCTGTGAGTTCGATCCCTGGTGCCAGGAAAAAACTGTAGCACATGTCAGAATTCTCTTTTTCAAGGTTAAATGATACTCACTGGGCGTGGTGGCGCACGCCTTTAATCCCAGCACTTGGGAGGCTGAGGTAGGCGGAGCGTTGTGAGTTCGAGGCTGGCTTGGGCTACAACGCGAGCGCAAGGCCGGCCTGAGCTACATAGTGCGACCCTGCCTTGAAAAATCAGGGCCAGGAGTTTGGCTCAGTGCCTTAAGTGCCTGCCCTGGCAGGCGCGAGGTTGTGAGTTCAATCCCCGGTGCCGCAAAAAAAAAAAAAAAAAAGGTTAAATGATACTCTACTAGCCAGGCACCTGTGATCCCAGCACTTGAGAGGCCAGATCGCCAGGAGTTCAAGGTCAGCGTGAGTTACATAGCAAGACCTTGTCTCACAAAGAGTTGAAAAATTTTAAATCAGACCATTTTAAATTGGTGTCCATCTGTATAGACCACATCCTGTCTATCCATTCATCCATGGAGGAACACTTGGGGTGCTTCACTTCTTGGTTGCCCTTAAGAGTACTGCTATGAACATGCATATCTATAAATATCTTTTCAAGATTCTGTCATATATATATATATATATGCAAAATTGGATTGTGAAATCATATTGTGATTTCATTTTTATTTTTTTGAAAAAACTACATCATTTTCCATAGTGCCAGTATTATTTCACATTTCCACCAAACGTCCATGAGAGCTCCAATTTCTCTACAACCACAATACTCATTTTTTGTCTTTTTTTTATGGTAATCATCCTAGTGAGTAATAAGTGGTATCTCATTGTCATTTGATTTGCATCTTAGGATGTGTTTTTCTATTTCTGTGAAAAACTTCACTGAAGTTTTTGGTTTTTGTTTTTTTTGCTTTTTTTGGTACGAGGGATCAAACTCAAAACCTCGCGCCTGCCAGGCAAGTGCTTAAGCTACTGAACTTAAATCCCCATCCCTATTTTTTGAGACAGGGTCTCACTATGCAGGTCAGGCTGGCCTTGAACTCACTTTGTAGCCCAGGCTGGTCTCAAACTCACAATGATCCTTCTGCCTCAGCCTCTGGAGTGCTGGGATTAAAGGCATGCACCACCATGCCCGGCTTTCACTGAAGTTTTGACAGGGCTCATATTTAATCTGTAGATTGCTTTGAGTACTATTACCCCCTTAAACTCTTTCTTTTCTTTTTCTTTTCTTTTCTTTTCTTTTTTCTTCCTTCCTTCCTTCCTTCCTTCCTTTCTTTCTTTCTTTCTTTCTTACGTGATACTGGGGATTGCCCTCAGGGCCTTAACACTGAGCTACATCCTTATCCTCTTTTTCACTTTTCTTTGAGACAGGGTCTTGATAAATAGCTAAATTGCCCAGCTTGGGCTTGAGCTTGCAATCTCGCTGTTTTAGCCTCCAAGTGCAGGGATTAGAGGCATGTGCCACCATGTCTGACTGCACTGTAATAATCCTAAATCTTCTTATCCATGAACATGAGAGTTTTCATTTATTTATGTGTCTTTTAATTTCCTTCTGCAATGTTTTTGGCTTCGTCACTGTGTTGTATTTTATTTGTTTGTTTGTTTTTGTGGCACCGGGCAGGACTGAACTCACTACCTCGCGCCTGCCAGACAGGTGCTTAAGCCACTGAGCCAAACTCCCGGCCCTAGTTGTTTTTTTTTTTTTTTTTTTTTGCGGCACCGGGGATTGAACTCACAACCTCGCGCTTGCCAGGGCAGGCACTTAAGGCACTGAGCCAAACTCCCAGCCCTGGTTTTTTGAGGCAGGGTCGCACTATGTAGCTCAGGCCGGCCTTGCACTCGCGTTGTAGCCCAAGCCGGCCTGGAACTCACAATGCTCCGCCTACCTCAGCCTCCCGAGTGCTGGGATTAAACCGGCCCTAGTTTTTTGAGGTAGCGTTGCACTATGTAGTTCAGACTGGCCTTGTGCTCTCATGGTAGCCCAAGCTAGCCTCAAACTCACAACGCTCCTCCTACCTCAACCTCCCGAGTGCTGGGACTAAAGGCATGTGCCACCACGCCTGGCTTGATGTGTTGTGTTTTGTTTTGTTTTGTTTGGGTTTGGTTTTTTGGAGGTTTTGAGGCAGGGTCCCACTGTGTAGTCCAGGCTGGCCTCAAACTCAAAGCAATTCTCCTGCCTCAGCGTCCTGAGTACTGGGATTACAGGTGTGCCACCACTTCTGGCCTGATAAATTTTGGGAGAAAAGGGCTAAATGTTATTCCTTTCTGATACACAGAAACTGTAGAGTCTTAGAGATGTCCAGGAATTTAGGTTTTAGTGTGGGACTCCTTGGCACCTAGTTCTTTTTTCTTCCAGTTTTGGCACTTTGCCTGCTTTTTGGTACCAGGAATTGAACTCATGACCTCCCTCTTGCCTGGGCAATGTATCCCTGAAATTTGCTCCTCTCCTTTCTTCTGTCTTTGCTCTTGTTTGTCAAGGGCCACTCCTGTGAATTGAAAGAAATGGAGAAAAAAAATGGGGAGAGGGCTTCAGACCCCTCAATGGGCTGTTCCCTTTGACTGTCTGCCAGAGGTGACAGTGTCAGAAAAAACTTTGACATTGGGGCTGGAGATTGAGCTCAGCAGCACAAGTGCTTGCCTGGCAAGTGTGAGATTGTGAGTTCAATCCCTGCTACCAAAGGAAAAACAAGGGTAAAAAATCAAAGTAGATGTTAAAAAAAACTTTATGACATGGAGATACTTGGGGATTTACACCAATTTTAGAAAGCATTGGATGTCTTCTTCCCCTTATTTTGGGCCAGCAGACCCCTAAACCCAAGATAAAGCCCAGGTCCTATAATTTTGGTTAGATTTGGAAGGAATTACTGTTTGGATGACAAATATATTTTTGTTTCATTTATTTAAATTTATTTATTTATTTGGTTTTTTGAGACAGGGTCTCACTATATATCCCAGGCTGGCCTTGAACTCGCCACTATGCCTGGCAATAAAATATGTTTTATCTGTATTTTCCACTGGAATTAGAAAAATGAAAAATAAAAATTGCTCTGATTTGTTCTGACTCATCAACCTGTCCAATTTCCTCATACCACTCAATGCATCCTTTTAATATGAAGAATGGCTTTGGTGCTCCTTAGCAATGATACTCAGCCTTTCTGCCTTAGCCTTTCTCCTCTCCAGAACATACAGAAAATCTTTTCCTTCTCTAACCTATAAGTCTAGTTAAGTCTTAGGACCATGAGAATATGAGGTAGGACTAGCGGAGCCCAAAGGGTCAGTTTGTCAGCATGGGACAAAGGTGAGAAAGATAAAGTCTGGACCAGGAAGAGATGGATAAATATTTGCAAATGCTATGTCTTGCACTGCTTCGGAAACTACTGGCTTTCTGGCTTCCTCATGATTCTGGTTGGGGTAAAGGAGGAGAAATGAAAAATAAGTCACTCAGATCGTGAAGGTACCCAAGCAAATGAGATGTTTGGGCTGTCTTCTGTCTCTGGATTTTCCCCCTGAAACCAGTAAGGGTCTCCCATAATTTTCAAGAGTATAGGTGAAGTTGGGCATGGTGACACGTGTCTGTAATCCCAGCACTCAGGAGGCTGAGGCAGGAGGATTGCAGCAAGTTCAAGGTCAGTCAGAACTACACTACAAGACAAAACAAAACAAAAAACAAAGCAACAACAAGAAAACCAGTATAGGTGAAACTATGTCCAGGGTAATGTCTCCAAGTGCTATGACACTTCCCAGCCCTGACTAGTTTTCCGTGTCTCCCCCATCCCCAGTACTGATTCCCCCCAGCAGGCATGCTCTGCAGACTTGCCAGGAGTCAGGCAGTATCACTCCTTTGCTTTGTTTTGCTGTCCTGTGCTAGCTGCCTTTGTGAAAAATACCTAGAATGGAGCCTTCCTCCTCTAGCCATCTCTCATGCAGACTGGGCATATGTCACACAAGCTTTCCAGCCAGATTCTTCTCCCCATCCCAGTGCCTGCCAGGACCCCTTACACAAGGTCCTTTCCTTTCCCTCCCTGCCTGAGCAATGTCCACAAGTCAGAGTGGCGGAGGCGGAGGCTGACTGCTGCCCTGAGGCCTTCTATCTGCAGCTGCAGCTGGTTAGGGTGGGAAGAAAGGGCATCACTGAAACCCTCAGCTGAGAGTTGCACAGGCACACTGAAAGGATCGACAATAAGGGTTTGATGGTCCCTTGGGGAAGCTGGAATAAACTCAACACTCAGTTACCCAAGCTGTGGAATGTATTGTTGGTGGCAAATATGCCTACCGGGGTGGTTTGTCTGCCAGTTAAGTTAGCTCAGAAGATAATCAAGTCTGCTAAGACAGCTATCTCCCATTTTCCTGGCATCACAGTTGAAAGCTTTTGTTGTCAGAATTACCCAGAATTGCAGGTCTGAGTCTGGGAGCACACTAAAGAATTACGCAAAAAGCTCCCAAGTTAATAATGTTTCAGTGCCCACGCACAACGACAATATAACTGATCAAATGTTCTATGGTTACTCTGAAGTGCTTTATGGGGAAAATGATACAGGAATTTGTTCAGGTTTACTTTGGATGCTCAATGCCACATAGTGCTAACTTCCATGAGTAAATCGTGAACACAGTTCCAGGACTGTGTTCATGAATGGGACATGGTGGGCCAGTACAGCACCCGCCTGGCAAGCACAAGGCCCTGAGTTCAATTCCGAGTACCAAAAAAAAAAAAAAAAGGACATAGTAGTGAATAGTGCTGGATATCTTTTTTTTTTTTTCTTTATTTTTCTGAGACAGGGTTTCACTATGGCAGTTCAGGCTAGCCTTGAACTCACTTTGTAGCCTAAACTGGCCTCAAACTCACAGTGATCCTCTTGCCTCGGCCTCTCGAGTGCTTGGATTACAGGCGTGCACCGCCACGCCCGTCCGTGCTGGATACCATTTAAAACACATATGCCCTTTATTTCATCCCTGTGCTGAATTTCATGTGACTCATGTTGGCCTTACCCTTCTCTGTGTAGTAACCAGCAACCCCGCTTTTCTTTTCTTTTCTCTTTTCTTTTCTTTTCTTTTCTTTGTTTTTGCTTTTCTTTTCTTTTCTCTTCTTTTCCATACTGAGGATTGACCCCCCAGGACCTTTACACTAAGTTATAATCCCCCAGGCCTTTTCTAAATTTGTTTTATTAAAAATTTTTTTTCTAAAGTTCTCCCTCAGTCACTAAGGTGCCCAGGCTGGAACCTATATTGGGATCCTCCTGCCTTATCCTCCCAGGCCTGCATCTTTGTTTCTTTTTTGTTTTATTAGTGCATGTTAAAATTACATGATAATGGGATTTACTCAGGGAAGTTAGCACATAATACATGCATTTAGTACCTTTTAACCAGTTCAATTCCATTCCCTCCCTCTTCCTTTTCTCCTCCCTCCTGCTTGCCTCCAAAAGTCTACCTCCTGGATTCCTATCCTCTCTTTCATTTATTTCATTCATTAATTTGGTTTCTCATGTAAGAGAAGTCACGTGATACTTAACTTTCTGAATTGAGCCTGGCTAATTTCACATAACACGATAGTTTCTCGTCCCATTGCACCACAGTTCTTAAGTTGTTTTGCCCTTCTTTCAGTCATCAAATATCATGCATTTACTATGCAGTGAGCACAAGAGGCATTTTAACCTCTCCTCATTCTTGTCCCTTAGACTTTCTAAATCCCCAGCTAGATGCTATAGCTCATTAATCTAATTTTTAAACTGAAAAGAAATAAAATGAGAGACTCATAAACATCTAATCTCTTCTGATTCTGCATCTCCTTGGCTCCTATCATGAGCTGGCTGGGAACGTGGCAAAGACATACAGGAAAGGTTAGAGAACAAAGTTTTAGGCACTGAGGTGAGTGTGTGACAAGGGGACAAAGTCTGAGCAGCGAGCATAATTGGGAAAATATTTGCAGAGGTTACATTCTTTATTGATCACAAGGGAAATCAAATTATCTCTTTCACTAGGAGACCGCAAACTGGGCAGAGCAGGACCGAGGAGCAACCAAATCTACGGAGCGGCCTCAGTGACTGGACTGTGTGGTAAACTGGGATCCCTGTAAGTGGATGGAGATAAAACAGGAAGTCTTTGTGAGTTGAAAATAGGGAGATCAAGTGGGAGCAATAGTGTTGCGTTTCCCATTTCCTAGGCCCTGAGCTAAAAAGCGCAGAAGCTTGGATGTAGGTGATTGATGAGGCCCCTGATGGAGTCTTTGCTGCTTCAGACTACAGCCCTTATAGAAATGACTAAAAGTTCTGGGTTTCTCCCCTTTCCAGGGTACTCTGCACCAGACATGCGTAGCCTCAGACTCATCATGATAGCAGTTGGCCTTCTTCTTTGCTACCTCCTGCTGCACCCTGTAGATGCCATTTCATACGGAAAGCAGACGAAAGTCTCAACACCTCTTGTCTCAGCCTTGGGATCCCAACCACCCTCCTCATTCCCCTTTTCCTGCCAGACCCTGCTCCCGAAGTCCCTCCCTGGCTTCACCCACATGACCCTTCTAACCAAGTACCTGGTAGGCCTGGCTCTCAGGAATGCCTTGGAGGAAGCTGGCTGCCAGGCTGAAGTACAGGCCCTAGATCTTCAGCTCTACCGCTGGGGTGGTCTGAATGCCACACAGGTCCTCGTCC
Source organism: Dasyprocta punctata (assembly GCA_004363535.1). Taxonomy (NCBI): domain Eukaryota; kingdom Metazoa; phylum Chordata; class Mammalia; order Rodentia; family Dasyproctidae; genus Dasyprocta; species Dasyprocta punctata. The sequence continues at coordinate 7,989 of RJWM01017165.1, read as the reverse complement.
ACCACCTTCAAGGGCTCCAGAAAGGTGGAAGCACAGAGAGCAGAGTGTCAGTAGAAGCCCTGGCCTCCGCTCTGCAGCTATTAGCCAGGGAGCACTCAAAGAGGACCCGGCGCTCCCCCACCACCACCGACTGTGAGAACGAGCAGGAGGAGAGAGTCTACGATGTCATCCGGTTGTTGCCAGGAGTGGGAACCTATTACAATATAGGCACAGCTTTGTATTATGCGATTCAGAATTGCTCTGACAAGGCCAAGGAACGAGGCAAAGATGGTGCCATAGACCTGGGTTATGACCTTCTGACAGCTATGGCAGGAATGTCAGGTGGGCCCATGGGTCTAGTGATCAGTGCTTCACTTAAACCAGCATTGAAGGCTGGGGTAGAGCGCTTGATTCGGTATTACTATGAAGAGAAAGCAACAAGCACCCCTCAGCTAGAGGCCAGCATGGTGGTGGACTTGTGGACCACTTTCTATGCGAGTGACTTGGAAGAAACAGTGACCACACCTCTTTCCACATCCCAAGAAGTAAGTCCAGCTCCCTACTGGGGGTGGGCCTTATTCAACAGCTATGGGCATGTTTCGGTGTGAGAGGTGGTAACCACAGAAAAAATAAATTCCCATTCTGGCATGCTGTACCTTATGGTGTGTGCTCAAATCTAAATTTCTGAGGTGGGGTGGAGGGACGGGAATCCAAATCTCTGATTTGTTATCCAGAAAGAAAAGCACTGCTGTAAAATATTGGAATTTCAGTTTGGGGTATGGAGTGAGAAGATTTGGTTTGAAATCCATCTCCACTTGTTAGAGCCTCAATCATTACTGAGGAGTGATTTTTTTTTTTTCTCAAAGCTCAATTTTTAAATTTCTTAAGGGGAAATAATGATTTTCCACCTGAACGTGGCGTTGTGGCAATTTAAACCAATAGTATAAACCTAGTGCTATCACTGTAACCTCAATAAATCATTACTATTAAAGTTTGGGGGGTGGCACTCATCTTTAATCCCAGCATTCGGGAGGTTGAGGCAGGGGGACCGAGTTCCAGGCTGGACTACATAGTGAATTCAAGGCCAACCTGAACTACCTAGCAAGACCCTGTCTCAAAAAAGAAGAATCAAGATATATTATGCACAGATACAAATTCCATAATGATGAATGTGATCATTTTATGGATCCAGAAGTGTACCAATAAAATTAATTTTTAAAAAGTTACTATTTTTTTTTATTAAATCAGCCCTGCTCCCCATCTCAAAGTATCAGAATTCTGGTCCCGCCCCTTCCTATTAAGCCTTAGGCTCCTCCCAGATCCCCAAGTTAGTTTCGGTTCCTCGGCCTCTGAGCCGCGGGTTCTCGAAAGTCAGCTGTTTGCTCACTGGGCTGTTCCTTGTATTGGAAACCCCGCCTACCGGCACGGGGCGAAATTTAAGCTTTTCCACCAATCAGTGGAGTTTGGGAGCGATTTGCTCCGCCCATCGGAGGGCGGAATTGTAGAGGCGCCAATAATCTCACCGCTTGGGGTAGAGTTTGGCTGAGTGGCAGCCAGTGTCGGGGTTGCGGTTTGGGAAAAACGAGCCTTGGGCCTCAGCTCGCTGCTTACGAGCCCGCTACTTGAGGTACGGGGTCGACGCGGTGGGCAAGGCGGAGAGCCTTGGCACTTCAGCTGTCTGAGGACGGGAAGTCGCGGCCGGAGATACTGGAAGGCGCGGGTGCTGCGACCCTGACAAGGTACGGGTGCGGAGCGTGTGCACGGGGGGGTGGGGGAGGGACAGGACGCGGGGCGAGGTCTTCCCTGCGGAGGGCGGAGGGCGAAGGACCCCAGGGCTCAGGCCTCGGAGGCGGCAGTTCCTGTCCTCTACTTGAAATAGGAGCTGTCGTCTGCTCGGCTCTGGATTTTGATCTTATCCAGCCTGCCAAACCCTAGCACCCCTCTCCCAAAACTACCTTGCAGCCTCCTGGATCTGGCAGGCAGCCTCCGGCAATAATACTGGATTTGAGGTTTTTCTAAAGCTTTCCCCTTTGCTCTGCATTACTTTCAGTGCTTACGGAGAAATGCCCAAACTTGTATCGTACCGTTTATATGTAAGAGAGTAGATGCTACTGAAGAATGAAACGATTTGCTTAAGGTTACAAAATCTAGTTTATTTTGGAAAAAAAAAAATTTTTTTTTTGTATCGGAGCTCGAACTCACGACCTCACGTTTGGCAGACAGGCGCTTACGCCACTGAGCCAAATCCCCGGCACAGAAAAAAAAAAATTTATCTACTGCCTAATATGTGCCCAAGAGAGTAAGAGGGCGAAAAAAATTAAGTATTGAGACCTTAACCTCATGTATATGCAGTATGTATACTTGGGGAGAAACCTTATAGACTGTATAATATATGCCCAAGAGAATGTGAGAGTAAAAATAATTAAGTGTTGAGACCGTAACCTAGTGTGCAGTGTACGTACTCGAGGAGACCGGTTTTATTTGCATTTTTTTTCTTCTCATTTTGAAATCTCAGACCTTACTTGCTGCTTTGCGCCTGTAATACCAGCCATCGGGTTCTTCAAAAATTGGGGTCTTGGGTTGAGAGTACAGCTCCCTGGTAGAGTACTTGTAGTATGTGCAAGTCCTAGGATGGTCTCCAGCGACCTCCTCTCCCCCGCAAAAAGAAAAGAAAAATCAAGCACTACTAAGAGTTGAAATGCAAAGTAGGAGCTCCTGTCCAATCCCCAGTTTTCTATGGTTTGTGATAAAATCATGCAACTTTTTAAAAACACAGATATTCCTGTTTGTTAGGTTCAAGCTGCAGCAAGAATAATTTTTAATTTCCTTAATAGTTGTCAGATGATAGTGGTCAGGAAAAGGTGAGGAGGAAAACGCATGGTACAACCTGTTTAGTGATAAGCAAAAAAATAGTTTTGTGTGAAATTTTTGTGTCTTCACAAGGTTGATAATGCACATGCGGAATCAGAGATTGACAGAGGTCACAAAAATGTTACAGTCTTAGAGATTAAATGACTCTCTCATGGTATTTAGACATCATTTAGGATGAAGCCTCGCCTTCCTACAGGGTGGGCAGTTTGTAGATTGTATTTACTTTGCCTTCAAGAATGTTTTAGTCCTTAGAAAAGCTTCCAGCAAGGATCATAAATATTTAAGACAACACTGATCTTTGCTTCAGCATAAAAACCAACAAATTTAAAATGAATCAAGAGATAGATGAAATAAAATAGAGGAAGTATTTGGTTTTTTTTGTTTTTTTTGTGGCACTGGGGTTCAAACTCACAACCTCACGCCTGCCAGACAGGTGCTTAAGCCACTGAGCCAAACTCCCAGCCCTAGTTTTTTGAGGCAGGGTCGCACTATGTAGCTCAGGTTGGCCTTGTGCTCACGTTGTAGCCCAAGCCGGCCTCGAACTCACGTATTTGTTGAAGTTGGATGATGGGTCCATGGATGATCCTTGTATTATTCATTCTACTTCTATGTTTGAAAATTACCATTAAAAGCCACGTATGGTCAACAAACCTGTAATCCCAACACTATGGGAGGTTGAGGCAGGAGGATTGCAAATTCAAGCCCAGACTAGGTAGCTTAGTGACTTAGAGGGACCTTATCTCAAAAACAAAAAATTTTTAAAAGGGCTGGAGGTGTGGTTCAGTGCAAAGACACTGAGTTTAGTACCCAGTGCCACTAACTAAATAAGTAGAAAATTATCATTAAAACAAAAAGGGTCATCTGGGCGTGGTGGCACATGCCTGTAATTCCAGTACTCGAGAAGCTGAGTCAGGAGGGTTGTTGCAAGTGTGAGACCAGCCTGGACTCCAGAGTGAACTCAAGGCCAGCCTGAACTGCATAGTGAGACCCTGTCTCAAAAAGACCAAAAAAGAGGGGGCTGGGGATTTAGCTCAGTGGCTCAAGCGCTTGCTTGGTAAGTGTGAGGTTGTGAGTTTGATCCACGGTACCAAAAAAAAAAAAAAAAAAAAACTAAAAAAGAAAAAGTCGCTTATTGGAGCTATTAAATAGTACTTCCTGGAAGAACGTGAGAATGTGTACCAAACCATAACAGTGGTCTTTTCTGGGGAGGAAGGGGTAGGACCAAGATTGGGAGTTAAATCAATGTAGACTTTATTAATGTTGTCTGTATTTCTTACTTGTATATGATTTAGTCTAACAAAATATCGTATTGAGAACCTACATCATTTCAACTCACAACCCAAATGGCTCAATGGGAGAGGCTGCAAAACCTTGACAGTCCATTTCAGGACCAACTAGACCAGCTTTACTTACCCAGCCTCCTGCCAGTGGACATCCGACAGCACTTGGCTGTCTGGATTGAAGACCAGAACTGGTGAGCGCTTTAGGAGTTGGGAGGATGAGGAGGGTAGTTCCTTTTTTCTGAGCTGCCAGGATCCTGGAGGGATCTTAAAACGGGTTGAAAGACCTTAGGACTGCAGCTCCCTCAGACACATTAATCCTGTCATTTCTGGTCCTCAGGCAGGAAGCTGCACTAGGCAGTGATAATTCCAAGGCCGACATGCTATTCTTCCAGTTTGTGGACCAATTGAACAATGAATGTGGCCGCTGTAGCCAAGACCCTGAGTCAATACTGCTACAGCACAACTTGCGAAAATTCTGCCGGGAAATTCAGGTACTTGGAGGAATTGTGAACGATGGCACAAGGACTGGGAGCCAAGTGTACAGTAAGGCTGGGGGTGTGGTACCTGGAGGCACAAAAGGAAGGGAGCAGATGTGGGGCAAGAGGGACAGTGTCTAGACTTGGAGGATTACTGGCAGACAGAAGGTCTGATGCTGTTGGGAAAATGCCTGGCTTGGGGTGAAAGGGAACAGGGCTAGAGACCCTGAAGGAGGGAAAAATATTGGGGACATTAGTGGCAGGGACTGGAGTGGCAGTTTATTGAAGGTGGTTGAATTAGATCATTCCTTTCTCTTTTCCTACTCTAGGCCTTACCCCAGGGTCCTACTCAATTGGCTGGAATTATCTTTAATCTCCTTCTGGAAGAAAAAAGAATTCTGAACCAGGCTCAGAGGGCTGAGGTGGTGAGAACAACTTGTGGTATTGTTGGAAGTGCCGAGAGTGGATAGGAACCATGGGAAAGATTCAGGAAATTTGTCTCAGAGTTGCCCCATATCCAGTGTCAGACCTGGATTTTAGGGATGAAAGGTCAGAGTTAAATATGCTCAGAACTTCTTTTTTCAGAGGCAAGAAAATCCAGCTCTTGAAGTATCTGGGGAGAGCCAGCAGTCCGAGATTGAATCCCGGATCCAGGATTTAAGGTCTATGATGGAGGTTGGTCCATAGCAAGAGTTGGGGCGGGTAGGGCTCACCCTGCCTCCTCCATCGGAAGCAGTCTCACTGGGGTTCCATCCCTTCTGCAGATGCTGGTGAAGTCCATCAGACAAGTGAAAGACCTTGATGATGTCTTCAGCTTCCGCTATATGATACTCAAAAAAGGTATGAAACACAAAGGGGTGGGAGAGAGGACAGGTGTCTGCTGGGAGGTCAAGGGTGGAGGAGAACAGAAGGAGAAAGTGCCAAAAAAACAGCAGTCATCTTTGGGCACGCCTCTCTGACTGCATTCCTGCTGCCATACAGCGCTCAGGGTGAGCTGGGGATTTATCTCAGTGGCTTAAGCGCCTGCCTGGCAGACACGAGGTTGTGAGTTTGATCTCCAGTACAAAAAAGAAAAAAAAAAAGAAAAACTCAGGGTGTCAGGTTGTGTGATGCATAGGAAACTGCCTGGTGGGGTGGGGTCCTCTTCCAGTGCATTCACAATTACCTGGGTGCCTGTGCTTTGCTTGGTTTTTCCTTCTCCCTCCAAAGATTCCCCTTTGTGATTCTGACTGAGGCCCTGGGGCAGGAAGGAGAGGGGAGGAGCCCCTGGTTTGACTCCCACTCCTGTCCCTCAGGGAAGACAGGGAAGACTTCGGACCTGCATCATAACAGACAGCTGCAGCTTGTGCAAGAAAGTCTCAATGAGCTGGACAAGATGAGAAAGGTGGGAGGTGTAGGACAGAATGGGCAGAAGGGAAAATAGAGGAATATGGGGATCTGGTCCTTTAGCCTTGACTCCCTTTCCTCCTCTTCCTTGGTTGGCGGGTGAACAGTGATGGGAGAAATACTCAGCACCCACATTGGCTGTCTCCTAGGAGGTGCTGGATACCTCCAGAGCGCTGCGAGGCCGACTGACTACCCTCGTCGAACTACTGCTGCCAGAGTTGGATGAATGGAAAACCCAGCAGCAAAAAGCCTGCATTGGAGCCCCGCTAAAACCTGAGTTGGAACAGCTGGAGAAGTGGTAAGAGGAACCACGCTGTGTCCTGAGCCTCATGCACCCCTCAGTGCTGTCCTGGCCACTGTGTTCTGTAGGCAGCAGTCCGCTGTGCACACAGAAGGTCTTGCTGTGCTTCCTGGGCAGCGTGCAGCTCGTTGGTCTGACCACAGTGGTCCTCTGCTTTTCGTTGTCTCCACTTAGAGCCCAGAGCCCAGGCATAGCATCAGTGAAAATGATGGATTAATCCATAGTTTGATTTGACACTAAACTACCTCCCCAGTCCTTTTAAACAAAATTTTAATGGGCCAGGGATATGGCTCAGCAGCACAGCGCCTGCCTGGCAAGCACAAGGTCCTGAGTTCAATTCCTGGTACCAAAATTTTTTTTTACTTCAAGACAAGGTTTCACTATGTTAATACTAGGCTTGAACTCAGGATGCTCCTTGCATTGGCCTCCCATGGATTGGGATAATGGAATGCGTAAGCACACTGGGCTCTTCCTCTTTTGGGAGGCGTCATTTTGTTTTTGAGACGGGTCTCGCAGTGTAGCCCAGGCTGGCCTTGAACTCACAGCCATCCTCCCAAGTGCTGGGATTACAGATGTTCATCACTGCACCCAGTTAGGGCTGACTTTCAGTAGATCACACTGAAGGACGTGCTGTGCTACGTATGAAACCCTGAATAATTTTATCATGGTGTGGAAAAATTACTATCATATTCTTTAACTTTCTTGCAAAATACCAACCCAATATCTGGGCATGATGGTGCTTGCCTGTGAGCCCAACACGCAGGAGCCTGAGACAGGAGGATGACTGCAATTTCAGTATTGTCCTGGGATACAATTCCGGGGACGCTAATGCTGAAATGGTCGGGAGTCCAAAAATTAAACTCTCAGAGGAGTTGACAACTGAAGTGGGGAGACAACTCCACGAAGCTATGAAAGAAATTAAAGCGGCACTGTTCGCCCAACTGAGAACTGAAATGAAATACATAATAGGGGAAGCATTAAGCGACTCTAAAGGAAACATAGCAGGAAAGGTAGAGGATGAAAAATCAAAGGAAATTAAGAATGAAACAAATAAAGACTTAGAACGCATTAATCAGATTCAGAGAGACTTCCAGGATATCAAAGACTCCAATAAAAGTTGGCAGAACCACTTGAAGGAAACTAAGGATAGACTTTCATATCTGGAAGAAAGAATGAAAACTTGGGAAAGAGAAAGGAGAGACTTTCTCAAGATAATTAGAAATCTGGAAGTGGCAGTGCAACGGCTGCAAGACAACCCAAGGAAACATAACTTACGAATAAAAGGGGTGAGTGAAAAAGCAGGGGTCAATACAAATCAAATTAAAAGACTATTTACAGAAATAATTTCAGAAAACTTCCCAAGCATGGGAACAGGAAGAGACTTTCAGATAACTGAAGCATATAGAACTCCAGCTAAACTTGACCAAAACAGGCCTACACCCAGACATATAATAATCAAGATTCCAGAAATCCAACACAGAAACATAATATTAAAAGCTATTAGAGAAAAGAGACAGATTACCTACAAAGGAAGGCCCATCAGAATCACGACAGATTTCTCAACACAAATCATCAGGTCAAGAAGAGCTTGGAGTGAAATATTTCAAGCCCTGAAGGAAAATAACTTCCAACCCAGATTAATGTACCCTGCAAAATTATCTTTTAAAATCAACGGAGAAACAAGATACTTCCA
>RJWM01017164.1:0-43757 GCA_004363535.1 Dasyprocta punctata | reverse complement strand
ACAGAACTCTACGCCCTTAGCATTTACATTATATATGCATTACCTGTCTCAAATAAGCAAAACCATATGAATAAGTAGGTCAGGTGGATACTGACTGACAAGGTGAGAAAAGACAGCAAAGCACGGAAAAGGCAAAATGTGAGCAGCAAGGGAAGGGAGTTCACCAAGTGGAGTGGGTGGCGAAGCTTCCTCTAAGCAGAATCCAGGAGACAAGCGGGTGAGCCTTGCAGAGACCTAGAGAAAGTGCTCTGAGGGCACAGCAAGCGAGAAGGCTCCGGGGTCCACCACGCCTGGTGTCCATGCAGAAGAGCAGAGATACACAAGGGCCAGCGGGGCACGATGACAGCGACAGGAAGGAAGGTCAGGAAGGTGGGGAGGGAGGTTGCATGGGACTCTGCAAGTCATTTTTACAACCTTGTCCTTTAATGTTCAGAGAACTGAGAGGCCATGAGAGAAACGTGAGCAAAGGAATAACCTAGGCTACAAACGGGCTGTCCTGAGGAGTGTGTGCAGACCACTCTGGGCTGGCAAGGACTTGAAGCTGAGGGACCAGGTACCTGGAGCCACCCGTCAGGCACTGTGGAAACAAACATGTTCTCTGCTCTTCCAGGGACTGCAATCCCAGGTGCGTGGAGATAAATACACTGACAAGTGCAGTTTCCAATAAAGCAATGGAGTTTTAGGATAATACGCTAGGGAGAGTAAAGGAAGACATTCATGAGGAAGATATAGAGGAAAAATAGAAGGATAAGTAAAAACCAGCCATGGGGGGAGAGGTCAGAGAGAAAAGGAAGAATAGAAGAGTAAAGAAAGCATTTAGAAGGACCTAAAATTGAGATGCTGCCACGTGCCCGACCTGAGAGGAGTTCAGTGTACGAAGTACACAACGTAGGTACCAGGTGAGGTAAGAGAAGGGAGACCCAGAGGGCTGACACCCTTCCATGGAGCTCGGGTTTTATTTCAAAGGCACCAGAAATCCAAAAACTGTTGATGGGAGAATGTGAGGACTAGCGTTCTGTTTCAGGAGGCTCGCTCATTATGGGAGGGAGCGGGGCTGTGCAGGGGACAAGGGTGGGTCACTGGGCACTCCTGAGGATGCCTGTTTCCATGGTTCACCAGCAAGATGCAGCCGACCTGAACGCAGATCATGACAGGGGGATCTGGAACATAAACTCAGCAGGACTTTGGACATGAGAAATGGGAAAAGGGTGATGACCTAGTTTCTCATCTGGGCCTGCAAGTGGACAGTAAGTAGCACTGCCCACTGAAGGCGCAGTTGGAAGGGAAGGCTTGGCAGCAGGGGCAGAAACTGAAGTCTGCAATGCCTCTGGGCTACCCCAAAACACTGCTCATGAAACTGACTACATAAGTCTATAGATCAACTGCAAAATCTGGGAGACTTCATTGGGCATTAGCAACACACAGACTAATGCGGCAGGAAGAACTAAAATAAAACAGTGAGAAAGAGGAAGGAGAAGGGCTTGGCGCTGGTTAAAACCAACATTAAACAAGCAAGTAGTGGGAGGAAGAACCCAAAAAAGGAGAGACAGAGAGATGGAAGGACAGAAGAATACAGAGGCAGAGAGACTGGGGTGGGGGAGCACATGAGAAAGAACAAGGGAGACTGGGACAAAAGCAAAACATATAATGCTCAGAAAGCCACCAAAGGATACTCTTATCCCAAGTGAAGAAAAACACAAAAATGAAATAAGCTAATGAGCAATAATAACTAAGTTTTAAAAGTAATACACAGTGAAAGTATAAATATTTTGGACCACAGATAAAAAGTCAACTCAACGATAAAAATAGAAAATATCAGGTAGTCTAGAAAGCTGAAGCAAAGTTTTCCTGTCTTTTGCTAAAAAAACAAACAAACAAAAAAAAAAACAAACAAAAACCAAGCAAGGTGACCCTTGATGGATGGCACTATATGATGTGGAAGGGATAATCACAGCGCAGAGGAGCCAGAGAAATCTGTATAAAGTGACTTTGTGAGCAAAGCTACGCAAGGTGCTGCCAGCACACCTCCAGAACAGACTGCACAGAGTTCTGTGGCTCAGAGGGAGTGAAAACAATTTTCTTTTTAAAAACAGTTTTAGATGTATGAAGTATATAAATTTGTGTGACCACCACTTGTGCCCTCCTTACTGTATAATACCAAGACACGTGCTACTGAACCATTCCAATTCCTTATTTGATTTTTTAATGTTTTTTTTTCATTGAGACAGAGTCTTGCTATGTAGTTCATGCTGGCCATGGACTATGTGACACAGGCTGGCCTTGAACTCACAGTGATCCTTCCTGCCTCAGTCTCCTGCCTCTGAGATCCTCTTGCCTCAGCCTCTCAAGTGCTGGGATTACAGTATCACCATGCCCGGCTTTATAATTCCTTTTTTAAGAGGGCTTCAAATTATGGGTTTTCTATTATGTTTTATGGGGATCAAATTTACATATTAACACAATTAAATGATAACACTTAAAATGAATCAGAAATTTGTGATTGTTTTCAACAAAAAGACTTTATCATAGGTGGAGGTAATCATCTCTTAGGTAAGACATGAAACAGAGACACCTTATTAATTTACCACATTGACATCTCTGCCCCATGAAGTCAGGTTTATGGCCAATTAATAGCATTACTATTAAGTCATACATGTTTGCCTCTTGGTTAAAAACACAAATTCATTATTCAAACACACTCCAGAAAGTAACTTCATGTTTTTAAAATTTTTAAAAGAATGACAGTAACATGGAATGTAATACTTCCAATAAAACTAAATGCACTGTTCAATGACCCAAGTATCAACATGAAGTATTTCAGTGGCAACTCCCTTTCCTTTACTAAAAAATAATCACAATATGTGATGTGCATCAGAGGCATCAATTGAAGATAAATCCGTATCACAAGCAAACGGAGGCCACAATTGTATGTACAACTTGCCTTCACTCCCTACCAGGTTTTAAAACGTTTTTAGAGTATACAACCCCTCTATTTACATTTCAACAAAGAATATAAGCAAAATAAAAAGCTAAACAACATTACAGCTTACTATCAAATTCAAGTAGTACTTATACTCTTTACATGAGCCAAATACAGACAATATTGCTTCTTCATTCTGAAACTAGAAACAAAATAGCCAAGCTAGCAGAAAGGTCCAAGTGAAAACAAATTTCACAGCCCTTAAAAAATACAGAACTGTCACTACTAATAAAAGCCAAGTGTGCAACTAACGGGAAGTGCTCCCAGTCAAGGACAAGAAGTGGCTAAATTCTGTGTTTGGAGGTATCCCTTCAATGACAAAAAATTAAATCAACATTAGTTTTTGCAAATATAAGGCAAACAACCCGCTAATTAAAGTATTTACAAGACAATGACAAATAAGGCTTTAGAACTACAGTACACATTATGTAACTGCAATACACATTAAGCAATCACCAGGTTGTAGGTAGGCCTTACAGAAGGAGTTATTATGGTTTACCTCGATCAGAGGGCTGTGGTGTTACATTTAATCACCATTTTACCTGCAAGCAGGTGTTTACAGATGTCGAAAGGTAAAGTACTGATTCTAAATGTAAACTCAGGGTTCTGCCTGACAAATGGTGTGGTAACAGTACACTGTACGCCCCACTGCTGCCTGCACTACTTTCAGTTCCAACGTGAAACAAGCAGCACAAACCAAGTTTCTCTGCGTGCTCTGTGGGCCAAAATTTAACTTCTGAGTCATTTTTACTAAAATGCCCAAACTAACACACTTAGAACTACACTGTGTAAAGGACAAAAAATTCAACAAAAGACTCCAAAGAAGAGAGATAGTGAGTGAGATACTAAAGGCTCACTTGGGGATATTATTGCAATCTTCGACATTCCAGTAAAAATCTGGGCGTCTCAAAAGTCAAATCTGAAGGATAATAATACTCAGTGCCTTTAACAAACAAACTACAGAAGCCACACTCAACAAAATAATCACACAATATATTCATTACAGAAACGAACTCTATATGCAAGGAGGAAAAAGAAAAGATAAGAGAAGGCAGCAGAGTTTGCGGGGGCCATAAATCAATGGATTTCTATGATTCCGGTTCTGGCTGCTCAAAACAAAATTCAAGAAGCCTGGAGTAAAATTCTCAGTATGTTAGGATGAAGAGCAACGCAAGCCTCCGGACTCCCCTGAGCAGTCTTCAAAGCAAAGGCAGGAGATTTTTCTGGGAGTTGGAATTGTAATTGCACTGTAAGGCATTTTCCAAGGATAGGCCTAAATTGTCCGGGGCGGGGGTGAACTTTGCTTAAAAAACAAAAACAAAAACAAACAAAAAAAAAGAGGCAGCGATCTGTACGACAGCGACCAGAAGCAGGCCCTCGCCCGCCCATCGGGGAGAGACGAGAGTTTCAGGGGCAACAGGCAGGCCGGCTGCGCTCTCCGCCTTGGAGGACAGACCCGGCGACACACACACCGCGCACAACGCCACCCCAGAGATTTCAGCACGGGGACTGGAGAAAAATGGTTACCCCGCTTCCTGGAAACAGGCGTGGACCTCACCTCACTCCTGAACCACTGGGGTGCTCCCACCGACCAGCTCTGAGCCCCTCGCGGGGCCGAGCGGCAGCCGATCCCGCACTCGCAGGACACTCAAGACACAAGCCACCGCCCCTCTGGCTCACCTCGCCGGCGAGGGCCGCGCTGGCCTTGAGCTTGTCACCACCATCTCCGTCAGGCAGACCAGTCCGACGTGTGGCCATCATTTCATTCCAAATTGCGAGGAAGGGTCAAATCCTTTGGAGTCCACATTGGGGGTGGGGAGGAAATGCCACCACACGCCAAAAGGGGAAGACGCGTTCCACGCCGGGCTCCGAGAAGGCGCGGGGACGCCGGCGACGAGGGCCGGGCTGCGTGCTCCTGGAAGCCCCCGCGAACGCCCGCTTCAGTCGCCTTCAGCCTCCTCCTCCATCTCCAGAGACTTTAAACACAAAGGCTGCACAGGGCTCCGCGCGAGCTGGCGTCCCGGAGCGCTCCACCTGGAACAGGGCGCAGGGCAAGGGCGTGAACTCTCCCCGCGCGGCTCTCCGGGCGCGCCCGCCACACGGTCCGACACTCGGCGGCACCGATCGGGGGAGAGCGATCTCCCCATGCAACGAATTAAAAAAACAGAAAGAAAAAGCCTGTAAACGTGCGGGGAGGGAGCACAGCCCCGGGAGTGTCAAACACACTCGGCCGCCCGCCCGCCCGCGCAGCCTTCCAGAAAAACCCTCCCCGCCGCGGGGCACTGGCCGAACGCGGGTCCCCCGCGCCCCCGACACGCACACCTGAGGCGCCCGCGCCGCCGCCGCCGAAGGGGGCCGACACTCGGACACCTCCGCGCCCGCCCGCCCGCCCGCCTCCCCAACAGACAAAAAGCCGGCAGGACCGGGAGGGCTCCCTGGCCAAGGCGGGGTCGGGTCGGGTCGGGTCGGGTCGGGCCGGGCCGGGCCGGGCGGCGCGAGGCCGGAGGACACAGGCCGCTCCCGCTCCCGCTCCCGCTCCCGGGCATGGTTGCCGAGCCGCGACTCCAACGCCGACTCCGACTCCGCGCTCTTTCCCTGCGGCCACCTAAAGAGAGGGGTGAAAACGTGACGGAAAAAGGAGAGAAAAAAAAGAAAACCACCCACCCACCCACCACTATTTCCTCCGCCCCTTCCTGAGGCGGGTCGGGAGCGGCCCGGGAAGAGCGGCCCGTGTGCGTGCTCCGGAGAGGTGCGGGCCCGCGGCAGCCGCCAGCCCGCTCCCTCGCTCAGGCCCCGCGGCGGCGGCACAGCGCGGGCGGGCGGGCGGGCGGGCGGACGGACGCGGGCGGGCCGGGCCCGCCGGGACGCTAGGCCGCAGGCGCGGTTAATATTCATGAGGCCGCGCCCCTCCTCCGCGGCCGGCCAGACCCGGCGCCCGCCGCCGGCCTTTGTGCCCTCGCTCCGCCCGCGCGCCGCCCTCGCTTCGCACGCGCGGCCCCGGCCCCTGCGCCCCGCCGCGGGCTCCCCTCGCGGCCCCGGGCTGGCGGGGAGGAGCAGCCAGCCGGCTGAGGAGGAGGAACGCTCGCACGCACCAGAGGAATCGCGGCGAGCGGCCCGGCCCGCGCCACCTCCGCGGGAGGACAGCCCGCCGCCGCCGGCCGCTCTCCGGCTCCGCCACGACCTGCCCCGGCCGGCCCCGGGCTCTCGGCCGCCGCAACGGGAAGCTGGGGCGGGGCGGTGGCCGCCGGACTCTGCCTCGCCTCGCCTGCCGGGCCGGGCCGGGCCAGGGCCCCGCTGCGGCGCCCGCCCGCCAGCGCCCAGTGACAGGAACGCCCGGCTCGGCGGCCGCGCGAGCTGCGTCCCGGGGGCGGATTCCTCGCTTCTTCCTCCGGAGCCGCCTCCACCCACCCCACCTCCTTCCCCTCCCCTCCCCGGGGAGGCTCCGGCGAGTCCTTTCTGTCTGGAAGAACGCGGTCCCCGGAGCCGGCCCGGCCCTGCAGAACGGGGATCGGCCAAGGGCGGGAGGGGCGCGCGCCACCCGCCCGCCCGCCCGCAGCGACAGCGGGGACCCCGGCCCTCACCCCGCGGCGCCCCGAAGCAGGCGCGTGAGCCCCTCCCGCCCTCTGCGGCCGCCGGGGCGCGGGGCGTCTGCGGGGAGAGACCTGCGGCGGGCAGGACGCTCCAGCAGCGGGCTGCGTGCAGTGGGGACCGAGTGCCCAGACTGCGGGGCCGCGCCGCCGGAGTGCGGCCTCGGCCTGGCCGCGGGAGGAGCCCGCGGCTGCGAGAAGTGGGACTCCCAGATAAGGGAGTGTCCTCCTACGCCCGACAGCCCAGTAGCCTCCCGGGCTGGGAAGGGGCTGGCGGGGGAGCCTCGTTCATTCGGGTTTTTTTTTTTTTTTCGTCTTTTAATCTACAGGGCCACAGAACGAACGCAGCGCGGCTGGCGGAGCGGAGGGTGGAAGCTGCGCGGCTCTGCGCTCCGAGCCCCGGCGGCTGCAGGGACAGAGCGCAGCCGCCCGCCGCCCCGCCCCAGCTGCTCCCGGCCTGCTCCAGACACCCGGCAGCTGGCCCCACCCCGCCGCGCCTCACAACATCTCCCGCTGCAAATTGTCCAATCGGGAGCCGCTGTGTGAGAACTCGGGCCAACCAGGGGCCGCTGACTCAGGCTTCGCTCCACCCTTTGCCCCGCCTCCAGGGGAAAAGCCCCTGCCCTTGTCCCACCAGCCCAGCCCTCCGGCCTCAGGGGAAGTCGCTCCATGGCTCCGGGCTCCTTTGAGCTTCGGTAGCCCGCTGTCCCGCGACATTTGTCACCTGCTCTCCCTCGTCTTTTGCCCCTCCCATACACACTGTCTTCCCTTTCCCAGCCTCCTGGGGCTGTTGAGGGTCATTCCTTGCCCACTTTGGCTGGGGACTGCTGGCTCGCTATTGTGTCGGACCAGCTGCCACCAACCATCCTGAGGGAAAAAAGAGAAACAAAACCCAGGAGTTGCGTGGTGTCTTACCTTTTCCTTCTTTCTCACTGCGCTGCCTTCCACAGGCTGGCAGATGCCGCTCCCTCTGCTCCCCGCCCACCGCCTAGAGTCTTGTTTTTTGATGAGGAAGACCACATTCTTTCCCGGAGCCCAGTACCTGTGCCTAAGTTTTCAGATCTTTCTTGGAGCGGAAGGCGCCCCGGAACGCCTGGTCCTCACGCTCGCTCTCAGGGAAGGTGTTCACTAGACCCTTTTTATACGGCCATGGAATTTGCATGTTCCTGACATCCCCCTGCCAAATCAGTCAGCCAATAACCAAAAAAGGGGGGAAAAGAGAATGAAACACAGAGAGGACCTGCCAGTCCGTTGATAATTTACTGAATAGCGTGTCCAGTTCTAGGCATTGCTGGCTAAATTAACAAAATGAATAGAAGTGTAGTAGAAATGCGAGTAGCTTAATTCTGGCCAGCTTTGAGGATGTGTCTAGAAAGCACAAAACCACTCCAGGAACCAATGTGCATGCCCGGAATAATCTGAGTGTCAACCAATGGTATTTGGGGTAAAGTTTCTGTAATAGGGCGTTTTGTAAATGTTAATTTCAAAAAAGTTTTTCATTTTGGTGCAAGAGAATAAGATAATGTGGAAGGAGCTGGGAAAGGGGAATAAAACTCAATTTAGGAATTATGGGGAAATAGCATAACCTAGAAAGGTAACATTTCTGTAAGAGGCAATAAGCTGCATGGATCAAGATTACAGACCAGTTTCATCATATACCGTGTAACTTAGGCCAACTTACTTGCTTTATAAGTAGTAAAGCTACTAAGTGTTGACAGTGATTGCCTCGGGGATAGCATTGCCTCCTGCCAGGTGGTCCTCTGAGGGTTACTTACACTGACACATGTAGTGGAGTCAGTATTCAAGCCCAAGGGATCTGGCTATGGAACCCATTCTTTTGTCTACAACACACTACTACTTCTAACATGGTCTTTAATAACTAAATTAAGGCATACTTACTAGGTCATATTTTTTTGTGGTCTGTAAGTGCTGATGTGATCTTATCCATGGGATAAGTATGATTGTATTCCAAAATTTGAGAATGTTTGAGCTGGGTATGGTGGCTTGAACCCATAATCCCAGTATTTTGAAGGCTGAGGCAGGAGGATTACAGCGAGTTTGAGGCCAACCTCAGCTACATAGTGAATTCAAGACTGACCTGAACTACATAGTGAGACCCTGTCTCAAAAAACAAAACAAAGCAAAATGTTTGAGACCCATTATGATAAGTTACTAACGTATTAAGTCTTTGGCAGTAGGCTATCTAGATAGAGAAATACAAAAAGCGTACTGTTAAGATTTGGCAAACTGGTCCTGGTCCACCATGGCATCCTCTAAATGTGACTGCATCTTCTCTTGCTAAACTGTTGAGAGCATCAGTTGGGGTAATAGATGTAAAAGAGCTCCAATTTTCATTATTAAAATACTAGGTTATCAAGTTATCGAATATAATTTACTAAACTATTAAATTTTTAGGAAGAAGGAATTTGTCCTATTTTACCAGCAGCAACTGTAGTCTTTATAACGTTTTATTAGGAACATATTAATCCACATGAAAGGCCTATTCCTTTTTGAAGCATGAACAGTAATATTACTTTAAATAAATATTTGAACTCCCATTTAGAATCAGAGTAAGCCAAAGTGAGTAGGGCACCCCTTGTCATCTGGAAAGTGGGCGCCACCAGCCACCTTTACCCATTTCCAAAGCCGGTGGTGCAATTGGTGAAAGATCCAAGCCCTTGGAAGTCTCCTCGGGGACCATCTTGGGCATTTCACTCATTGACACCTCCACCAGAGGGAGGGCAAGGGAAAGGAGAAGGAGCAAATTTAAACCCTGTGGCTACTTGTTAACTTGTTAACGGCTTCAGCGAGAGACTTGGTGGAGCAAGGGTTTAGGATCATTGGAACTGAAAGGAGATTGGAACTAACTATGAATTTCATTGTTGATATCTCAACAGTTTTCTTTATCCCAAATATCGTGGGCAAGCAAGAGCTAACAATAATTCTAGCTTTGTTCACCTGGAGAGCCTGATATTTTTCTTCTCAGGGCATAGATAATAAATGCAGTTTCCTATGATCTAATTTCTTCTTGGAGGATCCCTTGAAATAGTCTCAGAAATTAACATAGCTATACTAAGAACAACTGCCAGACCAACTTGTATACTGTAATTCTTGCAATGCAGGCAGGACATTTTTAAAGATGGGACTTATATCCTCAAAAGTTTTGCCTTTGTTAATGACATAATAACACAGTTTTGGAGAATGATATCAAAAAAAAAATGTCACAGCCAAAAATAGAATCACAGTGTCCCAGACCCCAGTCTGAGGTCATTCTTCGATAATCTATGGATCGTTTCTACTCTGAATATAGAAACTGGCAATTCTAAGAGGCACAAGTGTTTGCCAATAAATTCCACAAGTGAAATTTGTAATTTGGGATGAAGCATTTGTAAAATTATGTGTCTGGGGTATTTAGGACCAGTAGTCTTTGGAGAAGCAAGCATTTTTTAGCTTTAGAAAAACATTGTGCACTTTATTTCTTATCCTTACAATTCCTAAAATAGATGCATTATCTATTAATATTTTGTCAAAAACACTTTCATGTGGAACCAAATATCTACAGAAGTCCTACCTTACTTGCAAGGCGTTGAACTGTTGTTCTCAAGAGATGAGAGTGATTCTCCATGATGAACAATACTCCTTCCTGCCTCACCTGTTTTGAGCAAATGATATGAATTATTTACTAATCTAATATTCTGCATTTGCTAACTGTCTGACTTACTGTGCCTATTCAAAAGATTATTACCTTTGATTATTAATTTCTGACCTTAAGAGTAATGACACTATTTATTATATACAATGCCTTAGAAAGTGCCACACACAATAAATATTTCTGAATAATTTCTTTGCCCTTAGCTTATTATGATTTTTTTTATCTCAGAACTAGAATGCTAGTATTTATTTTTGGTTTTCATTTGTTTATTTATTGGATGTCATTAATGAGTTACTTGATCATAAACAATCTTATATTATTCCTTAACTGAATACTATCTCCTTTTCTGTCTAGATGATAAATTTCTCTAAGGCAGCTGCTTCAGGCTTTCACCTCTTTTCAGATCCCCATAATACCTACAACACCTTTTACACATGAAAGTCACCTCAAAATTGTTTGGGAAATAAATGATAGCTGTGTCACTGTAATCATCTCTCACTTGCCAGGCTGGGGATTGAACTCAGGACCTCACATGCATCAGGCAAGCACTCCACCACTGAGCTACACTCAGCCGCAGTTACTCTTCTTTTTCTTGTGGTATTGAAGACAGAACCCATGGCCTTATATGTGCTGCTCAAGCACCCCGCCACTGCGCTACAACCCAAACCTGTTTTGAGACAGGGTCTTGTTAAGTTGCCTAGGCCGGCCTCAAACTCCATCCTTTTGCCTCTGTTCCCCAAGTAGCTAGGATGATAGGCATGCACCACATTGTCAGCTCCTCCTATGGCACTACTACTGGTGCGTGTTTATACCTCGGGAAATTCCTGGCTGACCAAGGCTTTCCAGGGTCCATGTCCCTGTGGAATATGTCTGGACAGGAGGCTTAAGTTATAAGAAGTATCCCTGAAGAAAACAGTGGCTCTGCTCCTCGATCTCCAGAAAGGCCATGTTGTATCTCCTTGCTTATATCTGGTGATGGAGCTGGTGTTCTGGCCATAACACCATCCTTAAAATTAATGTCACTTGCCCAGTGTGGTGGTGCACAGCTGTAATTCCACCACTCGGGAGGTGGAAGCGGGAGGACCGCTGTGAGGTGGAGGCCAACCTGGGCTACATAATGAGATCCTGTCTCAAAAACACCAAAACACACACACATACACACACACAAAGGGAAAAGTAACATAATTTACATTTTTGCAGTAATTACAAAGTTTTGGCCCATGGTTTATCCATAATCATATATCCAATATTTTCTTTAGAATTCTAATTATTTTTAGCATTAGAATCTCCAGAACCAAAAAACAATTGATACAATTGTTATATTGATCACTACAGAGCTTATTTCTGTATTGTAAGGAAAAAAATGAGACTAAACCACTCACATACAATTTTTTATTTTATCTTGAGAATCGTGATTTTCATCCATAAATATTCTAATTTTTGCTAAAATTATGAGACCACTTTTTAAAATGTTTCCACCCACCTAACTAAATATGAACTGGAACATTCTGTGAAAATACTGTGCAATCTGGGTAAAAAGCACACATTACACCCGGGGAACTGAAGGATGTGTTTGTCATCTTGGAACAGAATGCTAAATGCCAACCATTCTAATTAGGAAACGATGCCAGGGGTTGATTTTCAATATTAAAAGCTTAATCCAGAATACTAAAATCTTTTTCATTGTAATTTTTTTCAAAAACAAAACAAACCCTGCCTTGCCTTTCATCTTTGCTAGGCAGAAGTAGGAAAGATGTCTCCGGACTTCTCTGTTCCCGGAATCAGTGGATTGGGTCTCTCAGTACTGCCCGGCACGTGGCTCACATTCCTCTATCCCTATCGTGGTCTGCATTCTTCACTAATCCAAGATGGGAAAATACTGCTGGAGGATAGGTAGTAGATCGCATCTGGACTCAAGAAAAATAGATGCAGGCTTGTGTGACTTCTCCCCTAAGAGATTATTTCAATTGTACTGTAATTTTTAAAAGTTGTAAACCAGTATGCTGGCACACTCCTGAATTCCAGTCCTCTAGGCAGCTGAGGCAAAAGAATCACAAGTTTGACCCCAGAAGGGACAACATAATGATTTAGCAAGACCCTGTCTCAACATAAAAATTTAAAAAGGTCCTGGCTTACCAAAACAAACAAACAAAATCCCACGACATAAAAAAAAACCAATAAACATTCTGGGAGGGCCCAATCTCATTACACTGTATGGACCTGTGCTCTTGCCTTCTCCCAGTTTGTCTCCATAGTATCTCACTGAGCTGGGCGTGGTGGCGCACACCTTGGGAGGCTGAGGCAGGAAGACTGCTGTGAATTTGAGGCCAGCCTCGGCTACAAAGTAAGTTCAAGGCCAGTCTGAATTGCGAAGTGAGAACCTGTCTCAAAAAAGACCAGAAACAAATAAATAAATAAATAAATAAATATAGTACCTCACTAATGAAAGCTAACAAGAACCCTGAAGCACTCAAAGATAAGTCACTCACTCTGTGTTTTTTTTTTTTTTTTAATGTTTAAATAGAAAGACTAGTTAACAAAATCTTGATCAAAAAATGAATGGAAAGGCCAGGTTTAGTGGCACATGCCCACAATCCCATCCCTGTGGGAGGCTAAGGCAAGAGGATCACAACTTTGAGAGTAGCCTGAACAACTTAGAGAGACTTTTATCAAAATAAAAAATCACAAAGCTCTGGGGCTATGTCTTGGTGGTACACAGCTTCACTGGCATGTGCAAGACACTGGATTCCACCCTACACACACAGAAGAGGAAAAGGAGGAGGAGTGGAAGAAGAGCAGGAGGAGAAAGGTGGAGGAAGATGGAAGAAGAGGGGGAAGAAACCGACTGGCAGAAATGTCTTACACTGTGGAGACTATGTGATGTAAAGTAGTGAGGCAGGAGAGGAGGGCGTGCTAAAGCTGGCTGGGAAAGGAGGTGTGACCTGTTGATCACGAAATTCCTGGACACAAGTGCAGAACTGTTCCCAAAGCCCTGCACATGGGCTTCTTGTGCAAGACCCTAAGCGGTTTTGGGATAGGGTGGCAGAGACCCGACCTCAGCCTGGGGACCCAGTTATGGAAAGGACCGTCCACAGAGAGCTCGCTGCCACCCTGCTCGCTCCTGCGCAGTGGCCAGCTTTCCCCCTGGGGAGGCTGCTTCTCCTATTACTTTTACTTGGCTCAAACTTGCTCTGCAGAACATGTTTCTCTTCCTACCTTTAATAAATGTAAAACCTTGCTAGCATTTGCACTCATCTTGACCAATTCTCTGCTCAGGACAAACTACATCTAGAAGGAGACTCTGGCATCCCAAAACCCAGTAGTGGTAGTATTTATTTATTTACTTATTTATTCATGATTCTAGGGATTGAACCCAGAATCTTTGCATTGAGCTACCTTCCCAGCACCCCCCCCTCTTTTTTTTTTTTTTTTTTTTTTTAGTTTGTACTGTGTTTTGAAACATAGTCTTTCCACATGTCTTAGTTACCCAGACTGGGCTTGCACTTTTGGTCCTATTGCCTCAGCTTTCCAGAGTCTTGGGATTACAGGAGCATGCCACCATGGCTAGTATTTAAATAGCACAGCACACTATTAGCATATGAAGCCATCCCGAACTATTCATGGAGCGATTGGTTCCAGGACCTTCTCTCTCCTGTGGATACCAAAATCAATGAATGCTCAAGTCTTTTATATAAAATGCTACAGAATGCACATTCTCTAGTATACGTTTAATGCACATTCTCTAGTATATTTTTAGCTGGCTCAAAAGTAGGGTGGTGTAGCAGAGAGGCATCAAAAAAGAGAGATGGTTCATGGCAGGCGGAAGGTAGCAAAACAAGCAAAGATGACCACAGCTCTTTCTATCCCTTTTATCTTATCCAGCCTACTTAGCGTGGGTAGCTCACACCCTTAACCCTAGTGCCCTTGATGCTAGCATTGTATCATGAATCAATTCCAGCATCACACACTCTAGATTCAGCCACTTCTGAAAAAGCCCCATCTATGACTGCATGAGGCTTTGGGGGCACATCTAGACACAAGCCATGGCAATCTACCAGAGAGGAAAAGAAACAAATTCTCCTAGTGTGAGGTTTCAGAATCCCCCAAACCAGAACGAACATCTGGGTAAAGGCTAGGTTGGAACACTGGATGAGCATGAGTATGTGCAGGTGACACCCCCGAGGAACCCTGAATGCTCCAGTTGTCTGATTCAGTGAGCTGTCTTGCCAGGTTCCTCACTGGCTAGACTGGGCATAATCTGAAAAGGAGCACTCTTACCCGCTGCCAGAGCTCTGTGGCAGCACTGAACAACACCTCAATGGGATGTCTTCCTCACAGAGTGTCATGGAAATGATTTGAGTAATTGCTAAAGGATACAGGATAGAATTGTTCCATAATACTCAGACCCATTTTATCTACATATTCAGTGGATCTATAACTCTCCCTCTGGGATTCATGATAGTAACTGTAACAGAACTTTTGGCCCCAGTGGCAGAAATCAGAAGAAACTACAGATTTGTATGCTCCACTAGATATTTACTGGAGTTTTCTAAATTCCTATTCTCTTGACTCACTCAGAACTCCAACAGGAATTCATGGCTTTAGCCGTGCCAGGCAAACGCACTTCAGTACTGTGTTCAGCGTCATCTGTCTGCCGAGGTGCAGACATTCCCACCTTCCATAGATCTCTGCAAACCTTTTGCTCACCACGAAGGTCGCCCAAATGTGTCCTAACTATATTGTCCTGGAAAGTGCATATAGAGAGAGGGGCGCATGATGGGGAGACCCAGGATGAGAATTCTCTGGGTAATAGATGGGTCTGCTTGTCTGTAAGCGCGGGCAGCCGGAGACCCACAGTGTGCACACCCCGCGTGGGTGCAGCAATGGCTCCCGCATGTCTCTTTGTGGACTGAAGGCGAGATGTGAAAGCCGACCTTCCAGCTGTGCTCTGTACCAGCTCCTGGCGTGGTCTCGGCGGACCACTAAGCTGGACTTCCTTGCTGGTGCTGCCCCTGACGCACGATTGGATGAGTGAGGAAGAGGAGGTGGGGGCGCCCAGGAGCGGCTCCCCTAGGGGTCACCACCAGCCCAGCGCAGGAGGAGGCGCTCCTCAGGCTTTGATAATTCCCGTTCTCATTCTCTTCGCTTTGCCAGCTTTCTGGCATTTTGGGTTTACTCACCTAAATAATGCAAGAGCTGTTTAGGAGAAGATATGACCATTCCCAAGGGGTTGGGGGCTTTGCTTCTACTTTTATCAAAAATTTCTAGTTCTACATGGGAAAATAATTTTTGCAATTTTTGCTTTTTTTCTATTTTTTAAATGCAGTTTCCACACAGTATTGAAGTGTATTTTCCTTATACAGCTAAATGAATTCTTTTACTTGGCTTGATAGGTTGTCAGTTCTTCAAACTCTTTCATGGAAGCCTGGGTAGAAGGTAGTCTTATTTTCAGAGAAAGACTTTAATAGATTATTATTTCAAGCTTGTTAATGATGTTATTTATGCCTTCAGTATTTTTATTTTTCTATCTGCTTTATCTGACAAAACAAGGCCTGAAGAAAAACATTTTAAACTTGCCATTTTAAAATAAAAGTAATGGGCTGGGGATTTAGCTCAGTGGCATAAGCACCTGCCTGGCAAGTACAAGGTTGTGAGTTCAATCCCTGTTACCAAAATAAAAGAAACAATAAAGTAAAATAAAAGTAATGCTTTCTCATAAATCATTAAACCTCCAAATGATTGTCATCGTACTTCTTCCCTTCTCTTCTCCTTTGTCAATTCCATGTCCCAAAGACAAACGTTACTAACAGTTTCTGGTTTTAGCATATGTTATGGAAATAAAGAAATTATCACATGTAATATATTATGAATAAAATGTATTATATATTAATTACAAAATATGCATATGATTCATAACTTACTTTTAATTTTAAATAACTAAAATGTTCTAGCTGTAACCTCACCTCATTTTTCTACCTTCTTTCCTCCTGGAATTGATCTAAATCATTCTATGATTTTTATACTTTTAATGCATATATAGTATTCATAAAAATATGTTAACATGTGGACACATATATTTCTATATGCATTATCAAGCTACTCACCCTGACATATGCGTTTGGACTCAGCATCATTTTGCTGTGTGTTGATATATTTATTCACATTAATTGCTAAATAAACATACATTACATAAATTGAGCCAAATGTATCCACTTACATACAGAAGTACAGGTTATTTATACTTTCCTAGAAGGAGCTACTTAATATGCATCTTCTTATAGACAAAAGGAATCATTTTCTTCGATGGACACCCAGGCATAGAGTATTTTAATGGTAAGATATGGAAATCTTCAACTTTTTTGGCTACTGTATTTAAAGATGTGCTTTCCAAAGTGGTTATTCATTCACTTTTCAGTACATGCTTCCTTAGGTGCCTAGAGTGTGTTAGGATATTCCGGGCACTGGGGATATAACAATAAATGAAAGATTTGTTTCCTGTTTTTTTTGAAGTTTACATTCTAGGCTGGGAAAATGGGCAATAAAAAATAGATAAATATAAATCACCAAGTAGCAGTAAGTGCTTTGAAAATTAAAGTATGGGATGGGGGGGTTGGATCCTAAAAGTTCTGCTAAGGTCCATGTGCTGAAGCTCTGCGGTCGGGCTGTGGCACTGCTGGGAGATGGGGGAGCCTTGGAGGTGACAGCAGGTAGAGGCTCCTAGGGTGCTTGCCCCCCTCCTCTCTCTCCCTTCCAAGCTACCACAACAAGTTGCCTCGGCCATGTGCTCCCCACCAGGACGCATTGTGCCCACAGGACCAAAGCAACAGGACCCAGGGGCCATGGAAGGAAGCTTCTAGAATCATGAGCTGAAATAAAGCATTTGCTCCTTGTCAGTTGACTATTTTAGGTACTTACTACAGCTCCTGGAGGCTAACACAGGTAGAGAGAGAACTGCTGGCAAAGGGTGTGTACCATTTTGTTTAAAGCAGGATGGTCGGGGAAGATCTGTTTGACAATGTGAGGTTTGAGAAAAAGCCTGATGAAGCAAAGGCAGCCCTGGTGGCGACGTGGGGGAGGGTTCTAGCTGGGGAAACAGCAGGTGTAAACGGCAGGTGAGCTGCAGGCTGGCGGGGGAGAAGTGGGGGAGCGAAACTGGGGGTATTTTAGGGACTACAGCAGATGGTGTACCCTGGAGATGGACCAATAGGGATATGTCAACTACTGTAAGGACCTTGGCTTTTAACTCAGTAAAATGGGAAGCCGTGACAAGATTGTAAGCAGAGAAGCGACAGGATCTGATTAAAGTCCTGAGAGACGCTCCCTGGCCGCTGTGGGGATGGCAGCCACCAGTGCAGCAGAGGCCAGAGCCAGAGGACTAAGGACGGCTGTCACTTTACCCAGGTGACGGATGGCTTGGCTTGGTTGTCGGTGACATCCGTGGAGGTGACTGGTCCTCAGTACGTATAATTTGATGTTAGAGCTGACAGCATTGACTGAGGTCGTGCTGTGGTCTGTGAGAGGACGAGGAGGCAAGACTACCTCCAGATTTTTGGTTTTGAGCAACTAGATAAATGTAATTGTCACCTAATGTCCCAGACAAAGGCAGGTTACATTTTAGACCCCCTCATGGAGATGCAGAGGTGGAGATCACAGTCGTTTCGCATTTCTCAGGTAGTGTAGCACTCGGGGTGTGGGCTAACAGGTACAGCCACCGGTTGTGTAAACTTCTGTTTCCCACTGGCAGTGGGGTAAGAGCTTTGAACACCTGCAGTGTATGAGCTTCTGTTTCCACCAATACTTCAACACTTGATGCTATCAGATTTATTTTTGCCAGTCTGATGGGTTGTACGTGATCTCGTCGCTTTAATGTGTATTGTCATACTTCCAGCAGCACTAAACATCTTTATCCTGGTTAGCGTTAGAGGTGTTTATTCTTTCGTGGGTTGCCTATTATCTTCTCTGGAGGGGCTCATTATAAATCTGTATCTAATCTGGAGTGGGTTGTATTAGCTGCATGTAGCGCTGATAGTCTGTGATGTGTCTTTTCACTCCACTTCTAATTATCTAGTCACTCAACCATTATACAAGGCAGCTTCAGTCACAGAAGAACACTATTTCCATATCCAGTGATGAGAGCAGTTAACGTTTTCCTCGTCTCTCCTCTTCTCCTCTTCCAATTCGTATTCTCATTCTTGTTGTAGCCTATTATAGTGTTACTATCTTCCTTGATAGTACTTTTCTCTCAAGATTTGTAACATTTACATTCTGTATTATTACAATAATAATCACAGTTGTTTCAATTTCACTACTAGTCTTTTAGTTTTTTTTTTGAATCACCTCAGTAGATTATACTTTCATATATTATTGATTGGGAGAAAAGTGATAATTTTCCTGAATCATTAAATGTTGGAAATACCTTTCAGCTGCTTTTAAATAAGAATGGCAAAGCTAGGCATGGTGGTACACACCTGTAATGCCAGCATTCAGGAGGCTGAGGCAGGAGGGGTCGCCTCGAGTTTGGGCTCCATACTGAGTTCAAGTCCAGCCTGAACTGCAAAACGAGACCCTGTCTCAAAACAAAACCAAAAAAAAAAAAAAAGAAAAGGCAGCAAAGTTTTGATCTTTTAAGTCTCTCTCTCTGTTTCCTGCAAAACTCTTTTCACATCAATTAATTCTCTGTAGAAGTCTGAGGTCTGCAGAGTCTGCCTTCCTGTCAGATGGAGGGTACTGGATGTCAGGCTCTCCCTGCTGTACATGTCTGTCACGACTACATAGCTTTCCCACTGTAGGGCTGCCACAATAACAACACATGAATGTAAATAAAACTTTATTTACAAAAACAAGCGGCAGCCAGGATTTGCTGCGGGGGGCGGGGAGTTTGTTTTAGGTGGTTCATTCTGATTTGCTTGTAGGATCTCTTTCCTATGTCCCAAGTTTAATCACTTTCCCTAAGTAATTATTCTCTTCTAACATGGTAAAAGCCTTTAGTCCTCAGAACTGCAAGAAAGTTTTCACAAACAGTTAGGACAAAGGCTAAATTCCTGTACCAGATACCTTTCAAATCTCACAGTACTGATACAAAGCAGCGGCCAGTCGGGCGTGGCAGTGCTGAGAATTCAAGGCCAGCCCGGGCTAGGGCGAGACCCTGATTTGAAGACAACCAAACTAAAGTCCATAAACCCAGCCCCCAACAAACTAAAAGAAGTGGCCACAAGGAATGTTTTGTCTTTTTCAGATAACTGGCCAAAGGGAGGCCATTTAGGACTGTGGCAATAGTTCTGTTTTCTTCTATAGCCTCATTTCTGGGTGAAAGGAAGATTTATTTTGTTTTATTTTTTATTTTTATTTTTTGTTTGTTTGTTTTTTGAGACAAGGTCTCACTGGCCTTGAACTTACTATGTAGCCCAGGTTGGCCTCAATCAAACACACAGTGATCCTCGTGCCTCGGCCTCCCGAATGCTGGGATTACAGGTGTGCGCCACCACGCCCAGCTAGATATTCTTACTACGAGGTTCCCAGATTTAGGGCTCCCAGTTCAAGTTGAGTTGTTTTATTTATTTATTTATTTGTTTATTTTTGTCTTTTTGAGACAGGGTTTCTCTATGCAGTTCAGACTGGCCTTGAACTCGCTTTGTAGCCCAGGTTGGCCTCAAACTTGCAGTGGTCTTTCTGCCTCAGCCTCCTAAGTGCTGGGATTGCAAACCTGCACCATCACACCGGGCAAGCTGAGTTTTAGAGAAACAAAATTTTGATACATCTCAATTATCCATAAGACTTATAATAAAAATTACTTGTTGAGAGACATGCTGCAAATTAATTTGTTGTTTCTCCAAAATTCAATTTATTTTTAATTAAGTTTGTTAGTATATTTTAGTAGACATAATAATTACCTCCATTAGAAGGACTTGTGCCGTAGGTAATGTAACTTGATTCCCTCACCCTCATTCTCCTCTCCTCTCTTCAACCCCTCTTCCCTTCCTTATTCACAAAGGTTTTGTTTCCATTTTTTCCTTCCTTTCTCATCACTTTTTTCTTTTCCCTTCTTTCCTTCCCCACCCCCCAACTCCCCTTTCCATTTGAACATTTTTTTCCCATCTCTGAAATTCAGTGTGAACTGGGCCTCTATTTTTATGTGATGAAGCCGGCAACCTTGTCTGCCTCTGGGTCGTGGCCAGGGTCTGGGAAGACAGAGCAAGTCCTCTTAAGGAAAAGCCTAGTGGCCACCCGCAGTCATCCCTGCCACACTTCAAGGCCTCCCGTTTAGTCAGACAGCCGCACCTAGTTAGAAGGACGTCTGGGAAATAAAGCCACGCTGGCTAATCAGGTGCCCAGATAAAACGCTCTTAGTATAAAAGGAGAACGGCTGTGGGGGTCACAGCAATCTGCCACGTTTTATCTTTGAAAAGTGTTTTCATTATTTCTAAGCCCTCTGTCAGAGATCTCAATTTCCCTGAATCAGATTTTGTTATTTGTTTTCCATGTTTTTCATCTCCAGTCTGCATTTTTGAAAATTTATTTTGGTTTTTCTGAGATAGGGTCTCAATACGTGACTCAGGCTGGTCTTGAACTCACCACATAGCCTCAAACTCACCACCTTCCTGCCTCAGCCTCGGGTGCTAGGATTACAGGGGCATGCCACCTCACCCAGTCTACTCATCTTAAACTCACGTCCTTTTCCTTTGTAGCTGATGTGCTTTTACATAGCCTTTCATCCTCTGCACTGTTTTCCAATAGCTATTTCTTACTCCTTCTTATTTCTAATTCATTTGTTACTTCTGCAATGGTGTGATTTTTCCCTTGCAACATCTTTTCACCCCTCTTACATATCCTTTAGCCATGCCTAATATGCCGTGAATCCCCAACTTATGAACATTCAAGTTGGACCTTCCATGAGGAATATTTGTAGATGTGAATAAAAATCGCAGAAGCAGCTCAGGTGGCCGCTGGCCATTGTCACAGCGGCGCTGCTGTGTGCTCCCTGCACAGGGCGACCTGGAGGAGTGGGGGGCGGGGGAGGGTGGAACTGAAGGTTCAGCGCCAAAGGGGACTGAGGGCCGGATGGAATCTTGCTCACGCCTGACCTCTAGGACAGGGGTTTTTGCTGCATTCAGTTCTGTTTCCCCTCTTGGAAAAGCGCTCCAGGCCACCCGAGCAGCAGCTCCTTTTCTCATGGTAGCTGACTCTCCTCTCCTTTCCTCCCCAGGAGGCCCTTCGCGCCTGTTCCGCCTCGCAGGCCTTCATACGCCAGTGGTACCCCAGTGCACCACCCTCTCAAGGCATCTGTAGCTTGGCGTGGTGGCACGCACATGTAAGCCAGCACGCTGGAGGCTTTTAGTTTGAGACAAGGTCTCTCTAAATTGTTGAGTTGCCCAGATTGGGCTGGAACTTTGATCCTCTTGCCTCAGCCTCCCGGAGTGCTGGGATTACACCTGTGCACCATCATACTCAGCCTGAGTGGGCTCTTATGTGAGACAGTACCAAAAGCAGGCCTTGGCAACCTAGGGCTAAATCTA
This sequence comes from Dasyprocta punctata, assembly GCA_004363535.1. Classification (NCBI taxonomy): domain Eukaryota; kingdom Metazoa; phylum Chordata; class Mammalia; order Rodentia; family Dasyproctidae; genus Dasyprocta; species Dasyprocta punctata. The sequence continues at coordinate 22,025 of RJWM01017164.1, read as the reverse complement.
GCCCATCATTTGTTTTTTCAAATAAAGTTTTATCAGCAAACGGCCATGCCCATGTGTTTATGCAATGCGTGTAGCTACTTCCACGCTACTGTGGCAGAGGCGAGGGGTCGCAACAGAACCTACTAAGCCTAAGATACTTGTTTTCTGGTCTTTTGCAGAAAAAGTTTGCTGATCCTTTATCTAACACCAGTACTTCTGAAGAGAAAATTGCACACAGTCTAGATTACCCCTGAAAATCCTTTAGAATGTGAAGGTGAATCTGTTGGCATCCAACACGCCTAGTGCTTCCCCCGGCTACAGAAGACGCCGTTGTTTCTTCAGTGGAGTGCCCGGTGCAGTAGTCGGCCTACGTTCGTGGCCCATGGCACGTGAGACGCCGTGTATTGATGGTGAACTGCCCTTATCCCCGAGAGCCGAGGAGCGGGGGAAACGCGACTGAAGAAGGCCGGCAGGCTCACATCTGCCTTCTCGCTGTCACTTTAGACTGAAAGCTTTTGAGGAAGGAGCTGGGCAGTGCCGCGTGCATTGTGCAGTTTGTTATTCCTCTCTGCTTTTAGAGGAGAGGTGAATTTAAATCAGTTAAACGGACGCGTGCTGCAACTCCATTCTGGGAAAAGTACAGCCCAGGGAAGGTTTCGGGTCGGAAGGGCCCTGGGTGAGGGAGGAAGTCACCTCGGTGGGAGGGAGAGATTTTTCAGTGGTATAAAGAATCAGAGGAAGACCTTTCTGCATAGAAAACGAGGAAAGTGAAACTTGAGACAAAGAAAATAGGCTGGGAACTGGGCTGTGGCAGCAGCGGACCTTGTGAGAAGCGTTTATTTTGCTTTTGGCTTAGATCTTGAGAGCAGCCATGGTTTGCCTGCTGTCTAGAGTTCATCGGCCACCAACACAATTCTCGAGTTAGATACAACCTTCAGTCCGTCCCAGTGGGGTACCGCAGAGACCCCAAGGGTGGGGCCATCAATGCACGGCCGCTGTCTTTTCTCAGGTCGCACCTCCGCCCGAAAAGGCAGGTTGATTAGTCAGTGACCTTCGCGCTCGGACCGGCCGGCCTCCTGCGGGCGCGTTCAGTTCTGAGGTCGGGGATTGCCGCACCGGGCAGAGCAGAGCGCCCCTCCGGGGCTCTTTCTGCGGCCGGCTTGATCGCGGATGCTCAGAGGCGCGGGGGCACGATCAGGAAGGGCTGGAACCGCCAAGGGTCTCTGCAGCAAGCAGCTACGAAGTGAGCAGGGGCTTAACAGGAAGGCACGAAGCTGTAGCCCACCGTCTATTTTTGTAAAGAATTTTTTTCTTTATTATTGGAACACAGTCGTCCCCATTTGTTTATAAGTAGTCTGTAGCTGCTCTTAAAACAGGACAGTCACAGTCATGTGGCTGCACGATTCGGGGACAACCTGAGCTTAATTTGCTATTTGCGTTTCCCTACATATACTTAATGAAAAGGTGACTGAGCCTTTGTTTGTTTGTTTGTTTGAGACGGGGTCTCACTATGCAGTTCAGGCTGGGCTTGAACTTGCTTATGTATCCCACGTTGGCCTTGAACTCACTGAGATCCTCCTGCCTCAGCCTCTTGAGTGCTGGAATCACAGGTGTGTGCCACCACACCCTGCCCAAGGTGACTGACCTTGAAAGGGGTCAAGAATAGGAGAGTTCCAGGGGAAAAGGGCAAATGTGTGAGTTTCAGAAACACAGGCAGGCTTTACCAGGGCACGTCTCTGATGTCCACCTTCCCAGCCCAGAGTGACTAACTCGTCACCAACTTCTCTTTCTCACCTGGAAGCTACTTCTACCTGGAAGGAAAAGACGCTGCTCTCGGGCCCCAGAACCCATGCCAAGCAGAGCTCAGGCCCCTGGGTTTAGGTGTGGGTGCCCCTGCTTACCAGCTGGCAGCAATCCCAACCCAATTTGCCCTTCAGCCAATCTACAATGTTACTTGTTAGAACCCCAAGTTTGTGGATGCCTAGGCTGTGAAAACCATATGACCAATTTAAAACCAGGCTATATGCTGGGGGCAGTTATGTACATCTATGGCCCCACCCACTGGGGAAGCTGAGGCAGGAAGATCTCTTTAGTCCAAGAGCTCTAGACTAGCATAGACAACGTATCAAAACCACGTTCTCAAGACATATACATAGGTAAAATAAATATAAAACAAAAATAAAATTGGGCCACCTTGTCACTGAAGAGAAGGATTTAGAACCTTGATACAAAGCCTGATTTAGAATTCTAATTACATTTTTGAAAATGTAGATTCGTCATACTAGGAATTGAATTGATAAAAATGACAAATTAAATAGCACCCGAGTTTGATCAAAGGTGTAATTTCATGCTTCTCAGCCAGCGCCGCACATTCTGATCTCCTGGGGGTTTATAAACGCCTGGTGCTCAGGCCCGTGGACACAGACGGGTCAGCTTCAGGAATCCCTCTTGGCGATCCAGGCCCGGAGCCGCGGCTGGAGGCGGCTCGCTGGAGAGAGAGGGGAGCAGTGGAAAAGGGAACAGTTACATCACGGAAGTCGTCAGAAAATTGATATTTCAAAAAGCCTGAAAGGTTTCGAATCTTGCTTTCTTCTATTCTAGAGCATAAGGCACTTCACGAGTTGTTACTTAGTCCAGAAAAGTGAGCCGCTGCCGGGCACGTGTGGGCGGTGTCCCCGAGTCACGTTGGCCATCTGGCTGTGTGACGCAGTTACTCTGGTTTTTTATAAAGTAAAAGAAATGGGGTGAAGCGGGAGGCAGAACTTACTCAAATAGCTTTGATTTTCTGAATGATACAAGATTTTACCCCCTTCACTCTTATTTCCTTAGAACATATTTCTAAAGCTAAGTTTTTATTGCATTCTTTTATATTAAGAAGCAAACTAAGATTTCAAAGGCTTTACTAAAAAATATTGCTCAATATCTTCTTTTCACAGGGGAGAGTGTATAAATCCAACCAGTGGACGTTTGGAATGAACACGGAAGCAGTGTTTGAGCTGAAACAAACATGCGTGCAGGACTCCTGTGCCACAGGAGGAAAGATGCAATAATAGGAAGATGCGATAAAGGAAAGCGAGGGAAATGGACCATCATCGACTAGGTGTGGTATTTTGAATTAATCCTACAGAGCCCAATTCTTCCTAAAACCCGCACCTGCTGTTTTATTGGCTGCCAGTAGATAAAGAACATCGCCTCAAGTTACAGCAGTCTGAGCAACGCTGAGCGCGCCCAGCTTTCAGTACTAAATCTCAGGGAATTTTGCAAACATTATTTCCGTCTCTGTCTCTCTCTCTGTCTGTTTCCCCTTTGTTTACAGCAATATATAAAAATAACTACTAATCAAAATCTGTGTTCACATGCTTTAGGATGGCGACCAGCAGCCAACAAACCAACCAAAACAGAGCACGCCGGGCGGTGGCAAGGATGCGGAGGAGCTGGGATTGTGATTGCTCTTGGTGGGGATGCACAGTGCCACAGATGTGAGGGGAAGTGCACGGAGGTTCCTCAGAAAGTTAAAATTAGGGCTGGGGATGTAGCTCGATGCTAGAACACTTGCCTAGCATGTGTGAAGTCTTGGGTTTAATTTCCAGGACTGAAAAAAAGAGCGAAAAAAATTAAACATAGAGCGACTGTGTGATCTCTCAGTCCCACCCCCGACTGTACACCCGAAGAACTGAAAACAGGGATCTGAGCAGGTGTTCAACACCCATTTCACAGTAGCGTTGTTCACAAGACCCCAAAGTAACCCGCGTGGCCACTGAGGGGTCAAGGGCAAAAATATTTTTTTTTTGAGAAACACAGGAATCTTATTAACCTTTTAAACATGAAGAAAGCTGAGTGTGGAGGCACACACTTCTCATCCAGCACTTGGGAGGCTGAGCAGCAGGACTGCCGCAAGTTTGAGGCCAACCTGGAGTATAGTGAGTTCAAGGCCAGCCTGGACTATATAGTAAGACCTGCAGACTGCATAGTAAGAAGAAGCAGGAAATTCTGACACATGCTAAAACCTAGATGAGTCTTTTTTTTTTTAATTGAAAAGCAACTGTATTTAATGGTGAAAAACAAAAACAAAACAAATTTTTTACCAGAGCATCAAAATATGAAATAGTGATAAATCTCATCACAAAAGTTACAAGACCTATATACAGAAAACTAGAAAGCATTACAGAGGAATTAAAGATTTCAAGACCTATTTTTTTTTCAAGCAGAAACAAAAAAATGTAATTCAAAAAGCAAAATTGGATCCAAATATCAAACAATAAACATTCTCTTTTTCTTTTTCTCTAACTGTCCCAACTAATTTTTATATATACATAGGGTTTGTTTCAGTTCATCACACCAGTGCAACAATGCGATAGTCACGTATGTGTGACTTATTCAGTTCACTGAGAAGCATATCCTCAGCATTCATCCATTTGAGGGCGAAAATGTCTAGTTTGTTGTTCTTTATAGCTGGATGAATCTTAAAGACGTTGATAAGTGAAATAAACCAGTCACAAAAGGACAAGTGCTACCTGACTGCACTTCTGAGGCTGCTAGAGTAATAAAATCAGAGACGGCAGGCGGAATGGACTCCCAGATGGGGGTGTGGAGTGGGGGTGGGCATGGCACGGAACGGTTTCATGGGTTCAGTCGTGCAAGGTGGAAACTCACGAAGATGGATGGCAGTGGTGGTTGACAGCAATGGGAATGTACACACGGCCTTGAAGTATGTATTTAAAAGTGGTTAAAGTAGTAAATTTTACAGCATATATGTTTCATAACAATAAAATTATAAATAATACTTTAAAAAATTATAAATAATTCTTTTAAAGTACAGTATTAAACCCAAGCTGATTCCATTTGCCTGATAACTCTCAGCTGTTACCATCACTTGCAGAGATCATTTGTCTGAGGACGACCTAGCCTAATACAGAAACCCGTAGCTTCTGTGTGGTTCTCCCCTCCCGGGCCCCTTTTATCAGGCTCAATACTGAGTGTGCTTCTTAGGAACTGTGACTTGGTTTGGTTCATGGTGCCCTGAAGTTTGGAAGGTCCAGAGACACGTGTGTCACACGACCAGTGAGACTCTTTCCCTTGAGTGTCTCCGTACGGTCTTTCACTGCCAAAATACCCACATTTTATTAGTTTTTTCTCTAATGTTTTTTTTTTTTTTTTTTTTTTTTTTTTTTTTTTTTTTTTTTTTTTTTTTTTTTTTTTTTTTTTTTTTTTTTTTTTTTTTTTTTTTTTTTTTTTTTTTTTTTTTTTTTTTTTTTTTTTTTTTTGTCTTTTTGAGACAGGGTCTTACTATGCAGTTCAGGCTGGCCGTGAGCTCACTTTGTAGCCCAGGTTGGTATCGAACTTGCAACATTCCTCCTGCCTCAGCCTCTGAGTGCTGGGATTACAGGCATGTGCCATCACACCTGGCTTCCTTCTCCAATTTTTATGTTACATATTTTTTCTTCTGTTTCATTTATGATAGACTGAATGTGCACAAATATTAAATATGTGTAAACAAATCTGTTGATAATCATCACTGTAGTCTTCTACCTTTGGTGCCATTCATAGACATTGTCTTCCTCCTCTAAGAATATATATATTCTTATGTATATAACAATATGTAATACATATTATATAATACTGGATTATATGATATATAATGTATAATAATATATTCTTAGATACAAAATTTTTTTTAACCATGTAATTCTTTTCTTAATCAACTGGTTTCAATATGTGTTATTTCATCATCATAATATCAACTGCTCAGTCTTAAAACTAGTATACATATATCTGTCTCAAAAAATAATATATATATGTAGATATATTTTTGAGACAGAATCTCACTATGCAGTTCAGGCTGGCCTTGAACTCTGTGCAGCCCAGGCTGGCCTCAAGCTTGTGGTGATCCTCTTGCCTCAGCCTCATGAGTGCTGGGACTACAGGCAGGCACCACCACATTCAGCAATTCTGTTGCATTTATTTTACTAATTTCATCATGTTCTCTATTTGCTTGAGCTCTTTAAAAAAAAAATAATAATGTCAGTTTGAAGAACTTGAAGCACTGCCCCTTCCTCTCCACTACCCCAGAAAGGGTGTAAGAGCGGTAATCTGAGCATGTCCTTTTGTTATTCTCTTTTTTTTTTTTTTTGGTACCAGGAATCGAACTTGCGACCCCATGCTTGCCAGGCAGGCCCTGTGCTGCTGAATTGCACCTCTGGCTGTTGTTCTTGAATGTGCATAGTTGTCTATATTTAGGCACATGGTATATTTCTTATCTAACGTTTTCATTTTGGGAAATTGGCAATTGTAGGAAAAATTCCCCAGGTTTCCCCAGTGGTAAAATCTTGCAAGATACGGTACAGCCAGGACATCATCACTGGTACGGTCAAGACAGAGAACACCTTAAAACTCCCCCTCCGCTGGCCCTTTCCTTTTTCAGCTGTTCCCACCTTTCTTCTAATCCCCAATTTCTTCTTAACTCTCTGAAACTAAACCATGAATCTGTGCCCCGTGTCTGTTCCTTTGTCACTTCCAGGATGTTCTGTGATTGAATCATATAATCCACGACCTTTGGGTGCTCTTCACTCAGCCTCGCCCCCGCAGGCCGTCCAGCGTGGCGCATCGATCAGTAGTTTGTTCCTCTTCGTCACTGAGGAGTATTCCACGCCACGGGTGGACCTGTCCGCCCTGTCACTGTGGACAGATATCTGGTTCATTTCCAGGCCGAGGGCGTTACAAATAAAGCTGCTACAAAACGTTGTATACAGATTTTCTCACAGACATACATTTACAGTTTTCTGGAATAAATTCCCAGGTGTGTGCTTGCTGCCTCATGTGGTAATTACGGGTTTTCAAAGACAGCACCACAGTGTTTTTGTTATGATCGCACCCTTTCATGTCCCCCAGCGCTGTGCGGTGACCTGGGGCCTCTGCCTCCTCGCCAGCATTTGGCGTTACTATTGCCATTCCGACAGGCATGTAGTGATGTCACATTGTGGCTTTAATTTGATTTCTGTAATAGCTATCGATGTAGAACCTCTCTTCATGTGCTTTCCTTATTTTTATGTTATATATAAAAACCAGGATTTTATATTTTATTTAGAAGCAGAAGAGAAAAGCACCACATTATCTTTTAGGTGGATCAAGTTATAGCAATTAGGAGTTCAAATTCTGCTCTCATCTGGCAGAGGAAAAATGCTATCGAAAGCCAGGTTTCAAATACTCTCCTTCTTTGTAGGGTGGGGTGTTCTCATTTCTTGAAATGATTAAGAGAGCTTAAAACTAGGCAAGGAAAGTAAGTCGGAATCACATCTATACTTACTGTCGGGCAAGTAGAGACAAAGTATGGTGAATGGGATCAGATGCTCGGTGGAGGGGTTAAGACTGATTTTATATCCTTCTATATTATTTGGAAAATTCGACCATAGCACATTGCAAAAACAAGTTTTGAAAGTTTTAAGGCATCAGTACAAGAAACATATAACGTTTGATTCATGGAGAACACTTACCATTCCTACTAAATGTGGAGAAAATATTAAAAGCTGAGTACTAGGGTCTCTCTGAATGCAGCAGTAAGTGAAGGTGCCAGACTTGCCATTTTTTGAGATGCTACATTTTCTTTGTATCACTTAACAACAAGCTATTAAATCAGCAAATAATAAGTAAAAGAAAGAACATCTTTGGCCCTTTTTGCAATAGCATACTGAACTCACACCACCTTTAATCCGTTTGTACAGCTATCCTTGAGGTCCCTGACAGGTGCTGATTAAAAGGATTGTAGGCTTTGATGGGAAGGAAGAAAAGCTTACAAATGAATTAATGAAGGGGGAAGAGTCAACAATAGAAAACAAACAGCGGTAAAGGCTTCAGGGTGATAATATTTATACTGTCCAGGAAGAGTATTCCCTGGGTATCACAGAGGCAGGGAATCACCAGCCAGCACGTAAGAAAAACTATCAGGGGAGCAGTGAGTTGCCCTCTGAGGCAACCATTATCTTGCACTTATGTAATCTTTGGGCTATTATGTCCTCAAGACTTTCTGAATTTACATTCACAAGTGCTAGCATGTACAGCCAATATAAATATCTGCTAATTTTCTTTTAATATTTAACATAAAATGTCATGTAATGTCACAAATTTATGGCCCAAACACAGCTATATATCAAATGATGGAAAACACAATTATTATCTGTTATACTCATTTGGAAAGGAATTTACGTGATCTTAATTTTTGGCAAATGGTCAAAGTCTTTTTTTTTGTAAGCTATTTAGAGTAGTGTGTGACACTCAGATGGCATAAAATATAATCTCTTAGTCCTTTTGGATGTCTGTTTGTCATTATAATTACTTTTAAGCATGACATATAATAATACATGAAATTATAACATTATTTCTGTATATAAAAATCTTTTAAAGTTACAATTCATTAAGGCTGATGTTTTCCAAGGAAAACGCTGTAGCTGTTAAAACAAGTAACATTGAAAAGTACACACGCATTATTGTAAATGTGGTCATGTCGCATAAAAATAAACTAAAAACAATGGCAAATTAATGGCTCTGGATCAAGGAAATAAAACCATTTAAAATTCCTTCTCTGCTACCTAAACACATGTTTGAAGCAATGAACACAGGTTTTAAGATATGGCTTTGCAGTTCCTACACGGGCTCAAGGGAGCATCATGAGACGAACAAAAGTGCCCCATTCCATAAAGAATGACTTACACACATCTACAAGAAGGTCAGGGAACGACAGAGATGATGACACATACCCATGAGTCCATCACTCAGGAGGCTGAGGCAGGAGAATCCAGCCTGGGCTACCAAATGAGTTCAAGGCCAGCCTGAACTGCACAGTGAAACCCTGGCTCAAAAAAAAAAAAAAAAGTCATGAAAAGAGAAGGGAACTTTTTTCTGTGAGTAAACTAATTTTACAAAATTATGAAGTCAGAATTAATACAATAGAACGTTGAATTATTTCACAAAATGTAACAGTTCATAATGCTCTTGAATCTTGGCTGTTAGAAAGTGAAGACTCCTGAAGGAAGGTTTGTTCAGACTTTCTTGAGACAGAGTCTCACTGTGTAACGCACGGTGGCCTCAAACTTGAAGCCTTGTGCTTCGGTCTCCCAGGTAGTAGGATTACAGGCATGTGCCACCATACTCTGCTCCACAACAAAGCTATGTTTTTATTGGTGAAATTTAGATATACATGAAAACATTCATCATAGGGAATTCCCAGCTGTACACAATGTATCGTGCTGCTTCTTTTTTTCCCATTCCCCTACCCTCCCTTTAACCCCTCTTCCCCTGCTTATTTACAAAAGATTTCTTTCCTTTTTTCTTCTATTCTCCTTTTTTTCCTTATCCCTTCCTTCCTTTTCCTCTCCCTCCTCCCTTGCTCCCCTTCCCATTTGAACATTTTCTTCCCATTTCCCAGTATCTACTATGCATTTTGGTCCTTACTTATGCTTTTGATTTGTCACACCAGAGAAACAATGTGGTATTTAAACATGTGTATCTGGTTTATTTCACTTAAGAGTATGATCTCCTGGTGCATTCATTTAGCTAGAAATGTCCGAAGCTTATCCTTTACGGCTGAGTAGTACTCCACTGCATTAAAAAAAAAAAAAAAACCCACATCTTCTTTATCTATTCACCAGTTGATGGGCTTTTGGGCTGTTTCTGAGATTTGGTTATTACAAACTGTGCCACTATAAACATGGGTGTGCATATATCACTGTGGTGCAATGCTTTTAATTCTTTTGGGAAGATGTCAAGAAGGGGAATAGCTGGGTCAAGTGGGACCTCTAATTTTAGTTTTTTGAGGAATCTCCACACTGCTCTCCAGTGGTTGCACCAGTCTGCTTTCCCACCATCAGTGGGGAAGGGTTTCTTTTTCCCCACAGCCCCTCTAGCATTTGTTATTGGTTGATTTCTTGATAATCCCCATTCTTTCTGGAGTGAGATGGAATCTCAGTGTTGTTTTAATTTGCATCTCTTGAATAATCAGTGATGTTGAACATTTTTTCATGTATTTATTTGCCATTTATCCTTCTTCACCTGAGAAGTATCTATTCATTTCAGATGCCCATTTTAGGATTGGGTCTTTAAATTTGGGTGGAGTCTGTTTTTTTTTTTTTAATTCTTTATATATTCTAGATTTAGTCCTTTGTCTGAGGAACAGCTGGCAAACTTTTTTTGCCACACTGTGGGTTGTCACGTCGCTCTGCTGGTGGTCTCTTTTGCTGCTCAAAAGCTTTTTAATAAGATGAGATCCCAGTTGTTGATTTTTTTGGTGATAGTTCTGATGTGATAGGGGTTTTGTTCATGAAGTCTTTGCCTACACCAATGTCTTCAAGAGTTCTACCTACTCTATCTTCCAGAAGATTTAGAGTTTCTGTTTTAATATTTAGGTTTTTCACCCATTTTTATTTTAGTTTAGTGCATGGTGAGAGATATGGATCTAGTTTTAATCTTCAGCACATGGAAAGCCAGTTTTTCCAGCATCGTTTATTAGAGAAGCTATCTTTCTTCCAGCAAAGGTATTTGGCCCCTTTGTCAAAGATAAGGCTGCCGAGTGCGTCTGGAGTTGTTTTTGCAGTTTCTAATCTGTTCCATTGATCCTCGGGTCTGGATTTTTGGCCAGTACCACACCGTTTTTATTACAGTAGTCTGAACTTGAATAAGCCGCCAGCCGCTCTGGTCCGCTGCTTCCACTGCTCCGGCCCCCGGGTGCGCGTCCCCGTGGAGGCCTCTGGGGTCAGCAGCAGTGCCCGGCGCCCGCAGGCCCCAGCCTCCCCTCCAGGCGGGAGTCCAGCCTCAGGGAGAGGGCTCTGCCTGCCGCTTCCTTCTTCCCCGCCGCGATGCCTCTTTTCGCTCTCCCTGCGGGCTTCGATTCTCACTTCCTTCCGATCCTTGCCGCCTCCCGGGCACTCCGGCGTCTCCTTCTCCCGCTCACGGTGCTCTCCTCCAGGGTCTGGACACCGACACCACACCTGGAGAGGCGCCTCGTCTGCTGCACCACTCCACCGTCTTCCCAGAAGTCTGGGCTGCGGATTTTGTTCTGTGGATCAATTTGTGTTGAGATAACAGAACTATGCTATCCTGATTAAGGTGGTTTTACAGTGAGTCTTGAAATCAGATAGTGGTAGTTCTTCAACTTTGTTCTTCCCTTTCAAAATTCCTTTGAAGGAGCTGGGAATGGTGGTGCATGTCTGTGATCCACCACTTGGGAGAGGAGGCGGAGGAACACCCTGAGTTCTAGGCCAGTGTGGACCACGTGATGAGTTCAAGGCCGGCCTGAGCAATATTGCCAGACTCTGTCTCAAAAAAAAAAAAAAAAAAAAAAAAAAAAGGAAAAAAGAAAAGAAAAAGAAAAGAAATTGCTTTTGCTATCCTAGATTATTTTCATTTGCATATATACTTTTTTTTGTACATATACTTTAGTATTTGCTTATTCATTTCTTTTTTTTTAAGAGTAGGAAAAATTAGTTGAGAGAAAGATAGCTTCCCTCTTAGAGGGACAGAAGGGGGTCCAGAAAGTGGGTTGCCCACCAACCCCACTTCTCAAAGGTGTCTTACTGAGCAAAACCACGAGGTGAGATGGGTTCAAGCTGGGACAAAGCTATAGTCAGCTGGGCCAGGGATTTAGCTCAGTGGCATGAACACCCGCCTGGCAAGGGCGAGATCATGAGTTCGATCCCCAGTACCACAAAAAACAAAAAAAGAAAAAACTATAGTCAGCTAACAAGATTAGGAGTATCGCGGCTTAGGTAACATTGATTGAATGGGGATCCGATGGGGGTGCGAGTCCCGCAGAGTCCCGTGCTCACCCTGCAGGAGCCTCCGGTTTCCGGCTCCTGCACGTCGGGTTTCTCAGTAGTCTACACAGACTTCACCTTTCCTTTTGATTAATTTTTCTATAACACTAAAAATTGCTCTTGCTAAAATAACCAAGCTCTTTTCATTTCCAAGAATCGAGGCTCATGAGAAAGCAAGCTGAGAGGACAGGCGGGGCCGCGGGCTGTGACCGTCTGTGAACGCCACGCTCGCGAGTTTGGGCCGTGTGTAGCGGACACCTCAGTGCCTTCCAAGGTTTGGGGGCACGGGATTGAGGGAGTGATGTGAGCAGCGCCTTTTTGGGGTGACGAGCTGCGGGAAGCCGGTGGGTGCGGGGCGGGAAGTAGAGTCCCGAGGCCGGAGGCCGGTCCGGCCAGCGCTGGCCTGGGACAGAAGTGGCGGCCTCCGCGGTGGCCCCGAAACCCACCTGACCCGTGCGCGCTCTGCTTACAAGAGGACGAGGTGGGAGGAGGGTCGGCTGCGCTGATTCTGAAGCTCTTGCTAGACTTCCCGGTCACCAGGTAACGGGAAAGCTGAGTGTGGGTGACAGGAAGCGGTCAGGGTCAGAATAAAACGTTTAACTCAGACTCTCCCTTAGGGTGTGTCTGTTAAAACAAGCCTCCTTTTTAGTAATATTTTTCTGGATTTGATTCTGGGCTAGTTTTCTTTGATTAATCATTTCAAAGAATTCCACTAAAAATTTAAATGACATTGTATTAAATAGATGAATTAGGGAAAAATTCACTTTTAGGATTAATAAGGGTGAGAATAATAAAAAAGCATAGACTATTATGCTTTTCTACCCATGAACATAGATTTTTCTCATCAGCTGTTGGTTTTCTTTTACTGGCCACGTGGTAGTCTTACAATTTTTTCCGTGTTGTTTCTATATTTTATTAAGCTTACTCCTCCTTGTTTTATAATTTATAGTTTTTTATTAGAGCTTTTGCCTCTATATTGTCAAACTGTTAGTTGATATATAGGAGTATATATACATTTGTTTTGTATATATTGAATTCTCATTAGCTCTGTTAGTTTCTGTTTCTAAGCTTGTTTCTCCTCTTTTCTGATATTTGTATTTATTGCTTTTCTTCTCTTATTTCATGATTAGAACAATCAGTAATTCTGAATGAATTGCTGCAAGTAGAAACATGGATATTAAATTTCCTTAATCCTTGCATATTCAGGAAAATTATTGTCTTCTTCATAAATGAAAAACACTTTTAGCTGCTTTTCTTTGATTTTTCTTCTTATTTTGCTCACTTTGCTTTTCAAATCATTATTGAAACACTCCCATCCTGTCTTCTTCATACCATTTTCTGTCCTCTTTCGTCTTCCTGCTGATTCATTGAGACAGCAGTTTCCAGCACGTCAACAAGATTCCTGAAATTCTTCAGAATTTGGTGATCTTTTCTTTCCTGTAGTGTGACACTACATTTTTACACACCATTATTTTTTGTCTGTTTTCTTTCATTCTTTTTCTTTTTCTTCTGCACTAAAGATCAAACCCAAGCAAATGCACTATCATCAGGCTGTATCTCCAGCCCCTCTTGCTTACTCCTGAAGTTGTGATCTGGTCACATTTACATTTATACCTGTGTGTGTGTGTGTGTGTGTGTGTGTGTGTGTGCGTGTGTGCGTGTGTGCGCAGAGAGAGCAGACTGTCTTGGCCCTACTTTCTGCACTCTCGTGGGATGACTGAGTTCCTTTCTTGGATGTATTCTCTGAGAGCAAATTAAAAATGCTCTTAGTCCAGTTGCCAGTTTTCAGTGTTTCCAACTATCGAGGTTCTACTCATGATATTTTATATTATTCTTTACACTTTGCAGTTCTGCATTGTGTGAAAATCCATGTATTTATTAGGTACCTGTGATGTTAATTTTATATATCCGTGTAACTCAGACCTGATGCATACACATGTTGTCAGACATGATTCTCGGTGTGTTCGTGAGATGTTTCTGAGCGAGACCGACATTACTGCAGACTGAGTAAAGGAGAGAGCCCTCCTCAGTGTGGGGAGCCTCACGCAATCCTTTGAAAACCTAAGTGGAATGGAAACACTGGGTAGGAGGGGACGCCCTCTGACTGACTGCATTTGCACGGGACATTGTTTTTGTCGGCCTCTGCCCTTGAACTGAAACGTGAGCTCTTCTGGGCCTCAAGCCTGCTGGCCTTGGGACTAGAATTATACCATCAGCTCTTCTATTTCGCTGTCTTGTTGACCTCAGACCTGGAACCAAATCTATAATTGCTTGTGCCAATTCCTTATAATAAATCTTTACGATAAAGGCCAGCCCATGCTGGCCTTGAACTCATGGTGACCCTCCTGCTTCAGCCTCCTGAGTGCTGGGATTGTAGGTGTGTGCCACCATGCCCGGTGAGTGTTCTGAAGCAATGTATGAGTGATTTTTGTAAGCTTTGTGATGACCAGAACTCTGATTGTGTTGTTCACAGTGTATCCCCAGACTCTGGGAGACGGCCTGGTATAGAATAAGTGCTTAATATTTGTCATTATTATTATCATTATTAGTTTGTCTTTTTGAGACAGGGTTTCACTATGCAGTTCAGGCTGGCCTTTAACTCACTTTGTAGCCCAGGCTGGCCTCAAACTTGCAGCAATCCTCCTGCCTCAGCCATCTGAGTGCTGGAATTACAGGTGTGCACCGCCATGCCCGATTGTTTTCTTGTTAATATTTATCTAGTATACTTTTTAGTTAGTGAAGAATCACCCAGGATTCTGATATGCATGTAAGTTGCATATGTCATAATTTTCCTTATGATAATGTTTCTTTCTTTTTTCTGTAGTTTCATAGCTATTATAGTGGACAATTGGGAAAAATTATATATTTGTAGACCAGAAGCCATTTTGGTGAATTTTAAACAACACTGCATCAAAGCTTAGGAATGACTCAGTAAAGGTCATTAATATCTCACATTTCACAAATTAAATTAGGTTAATAATACACAGGTGTCAGAAATGTTAAAGAGGACTATGATTTTGTGACCCTGAATGAATAATTGCTCAGGGCCCTTTCCATCATTTATATTATGAAGAAAATTAGGGGCATTCCTATGTTCACTGTGTGTGTATGTGTGGCAATGAGGACTCACAGAAGGTATGCATGTATGCAAAACTGTCTTTCAAACAGTAAATTACATGTATACATGTTTCTATCTTTATATCTCTATCTTTATATCTAATCTATATCTAATCTTTATCTATGTCTGTATTTATGTACTGGACATTTTGGTGCTATTACGATCATTTTCTGGCTTGTCTGCTAATAGATATGACACCTTTTGGTGACTGGCTGCAAGCACACACCCACTGTGTCATTTTCAGAAGTAACAGTCCAGTACTGCACTCAGTTTCTGTACCAGATTCTAGGGGTGTGACCTTACTGGTGGGGAGAGAGTTACTGTCAGGGAAATCTTGCTGTTGGAGCCGGGACAAACCATTTTGCATAAGTCTTTGTCGGCTTTGAGCTGCTGTTCTGCAGGTGCTTTGCCTGCTGACACAGCTCATGTTTGCTCTGTTTATTCATCGCTCTTTCTTTTGGAGGAAATCACAGTGAAAGCAGGACTCCTACCACAGAACGGAAACAGTTTATCTACTTAGCCCTTGAACTCTTCAGGAAAGAATTAAGAAATCAGTAAGAGGTACATAAATGAGTAAAAAAAAAAAATCCACCTTCAAAATGTACTAAAAAGAGTAAAGAAGGAGCTAAAGTAGAGAGATATTGCCAGATAAACACTGGAGCTCCTGGAAATGTAGAGGGAAAAATAAAAGGCAGCTCAATTAATTTGGTTTTTTCATCCTGTCTTTTTGAGACAAGGTCTTGCTATGTAGTTCAGGCTGGTCTTGAACTCACAATGTAGCCCAGGCTGGCCTCGAATATATGGCAATCCTCCTGCCTCAGTCTACCAAGTGCTGGGATTACAGGGGTGCACCACCAAGCCTGGCTGCTCAGTTAATTCAAAGGAAGTAAATAATTGTCAAAGCCCAGACTTGCTCACAGCTCCACGGGAGGAAAAGAAGTGTGAAACACAGTCCCAGTCCTTAAGGAGCTGAGAACTCAGAGCTGAAAAGAGAAAGCAGAGCAAGGAAGCAAACGCAATAAAATGGCAAGAGCCCTCCTGACACCCACATTCTAACAGACCTTATCATTATCATTGATATTAACACGTCATGTTTCTCCAATGATCTATTGGATCATAAGCATATGTTGAAATCTCGTCCTCAAAGATAGCGCTTGTGAGTCCTGCGAACACACTTTCAGAGAATAATGTATAGCCATCTGGAAAGAAATCAAGGTTTTGGAAAATATAAGTGGCTTCTGTCCCACTGCCTGCATCATGCCTTGGTGGCCACTGAAAAGGCTAAACATATAGGAAATAGTCTTCTTTCTAATATGAAAGGCATATTTGTGACCCATGGAATGAGAGGCATGCGTGGTATGAGAGCAGACCCGAGGTCACCGCAGGGCTCCCAGTCGCAACGCATATTTCATGAATTATGTTCTTCACGAGGATCCCAGCTTGCTGGTCCTCCACATGTGTTCCCAGGATTGGATGAGTCCCAGAATGCTTGATTATTCTTGTAATTTTTATTTGTTCTTTCCTTGCTTCATCATTCTCTACCATTATCAATGTGAAATTTCATTTCAGTCTTGAGTCCATTGGATCTCACTCAACCTTTCCATAGCATTTATTTTATTTTCCCCTGGTCTTTACACATGGCTCAACAATTTAAATTTAAAAAAAAAAATCTTTTAACTTTTAGATGAAATAAAGGTTCAGAAATATATTCAACTTTTTACCAACATCTACCATTTAAGTCTGAATGGACAGCATGCATTTAATGTTTTACAGAGAAGTTTGAAACCTACTTTAAAAAATTTTAAGTACTCATACAAATTATAAACAAGATATACAAACTATTACTTATCACCTGTCACCTAATAAGGTTAATATTACCTTGTTTTGAAAGTGAGATACATATAGATTAAAATGTGGAAACCTGGAGAATACAGTTTGATAAATTTTGATAAATACATGAAATCATAAAACCACCATCTCAATTAAGACTAATATTTATATCAATTCAGAAAATTTCCTCTAACCTTTTTGTAGTTAATTCTCAACACCCATGGGGATCAAATGCCCTGAGGTACCTATCACTGTGGACTAGTTTGGCTTGTTTTTCAACTTCATGTATGGACAAACACAGTTTGACACTTTGGTGACTGTTTTCTTTCATTTAATATACTGATTTTTTTTCTAAATCCATTTTGTTTCAAAGAGCAAAGAAAAAAATAAAACAAAATTTCAAAACATGCCAATCAGGGGGCAGCAATGGTACATACATTGTGCATTGTCATCCCCAAATCATTCAGCCAGAACCCAAGACATCTGCATTCAACTGTCCGAGCAATACCAGCACAAATCTTTCTCTTCAGTAAACTCAGAGAAATCAGTAGAATATGCTGACTTTTGAGATTGTGTGTATTACTAGTTCTTTCATTTTTTATTGCTGAGTAGCATTCCATTATAGCCATATACCATTATATGTTCATACATTCAAGTGTTGGTAGACATTGTTTGTATTCCGTTGTGGGTTATCATGGCCAAATACTAGTAGACACTTTCTTATGGATGAATTCTGTGAATATGTCATCTCTCTTGGGTACATACTTAGGTGAAGAATTACTGAATCATAGCCTATGTATATGTTTAGCTTTATTTTAGAACTTACATTTTTTCCAGGTGTTATATTATTTTACACTCCTAGGAGAGTTCTACTGGGTCTACATTCTTGCCAACATTTGATGTTGTTAGTCTTTTAAGTTTAATCATTTTGATTTTAACTTGCACTTCCTTGATAACTAATAATATTGCTCATCTTTGTGTGTTTTTATTTACCTTTCCTGGGTCTTTCTTGTGAAGTGTCTGTTCAAGGTTTTCGTCATTTTATAAAGTGAGTTGTCTTTGCCAGGTGTGGTGGCACACTCCTCCTGTAATCCCAGCACTCGGGAGGCTGAGGCAGGAGGATCACTGCAAGGTCAAGACCAGCCTGGGCTACAAAGTGAGCCCAAGGCCAGCCTGAATTGCAGAGTGAGACACTGTCTCAAAAAGACAAAAAAAAAGGGGGGTGTTTATCTTTAATATTTACTTGTTGTTTTTCTTTAGATATATTATTTTAGACAGAAGTCCTTTTTACATGTTTGTTACACATATGTATTTTGCACACATATAATATACATGTGTGTATATATTTGTTGCATATGTGTTACACCTGAGATGTGATTTCACAAATACGGCAGGTGCTGCTGCCGAGGGTCACCCAGTGCCAAGGCAGGGTCTCCCATGTGAGGAATGGGGCATCAAACATTAGTAACAGCGTGTGGCAAATTTCAGTTTGTTTGGTACAATCTGTTGGTTATGAGCTCAGGTGAGAGAAAGTGTGTTTTAAAGTGTGTCAGAAGTCATGGATTGAACACAATGTATTGAAATGACATTTTGTCTTAAGCTGCAAAAATGTGGTAAAGAGACAGACAGCATGTTAACGTTAGCTGATGATGATGTCGTAGTGACCAAGAAGAAGGTGCACAATTCTAGCGATTTTGTAATGGTTGTTGGTTGGTTGGCATTAGGAAAGAGTGATTTTTCTTCAATACAGAAACCCAAGAGAATACTGACAGAGTAAGTTAAATGATTCTGCCAAACAGGTGACTGACTAATAGGAAAATTTCTGAGGACCCGACTATCTCTTGTGGTTCAGTTCTATGCATTTTAACAAGCAATTTAGACAGGTAGCCAGCGAGTGTGAGATTTGTTCCCTGCACTTTGTGGGTCAGACAAAAGGAACAGCGTTTGTCAATTTCACTGGATTTTCAAGATCATCCTGCTTCAGATTCTAGCTTTTCAAGACATGTCATCGAGAGGAACGAAACTGGGGTTTATGGCTATGATCCTGAAACAAAGGTTTAGAGTTCTCAAGGGAAATCACTCATTCCTCTTCCTATGGAAAAGCATGGAATCAAGCTCCAATGCCAAGGTGACATCGAGGGCGTCTTTTGACCTTAAAGGACTCCTGTGAGCTGAGTTTGTACCCAGGAACACTGCGGTGGACCTGAATGTTACCAGGGTTTGTCAGAGTGTTCAAGAGGTGACGTGTGCAGAGGACAGCCTGAAAAACAGGCAAACGGTTTCATTTCCAATCGTGACAACACTTTGTATCGTACATCGCTTCTGCTGCAAGAATTTCTGTCAAACCAAAACATGCCATGTCCCCATTCACTTTATTCACTGAATTTGGCAACTTCTAGCTCTTCTACAAAGCCAAAATGACCATGGAAGGTAAATGTTTTGAATCAGTTCAGGACATCGAGGCAGCACAACTAAAGACACTCATGAAAGAGTATTTTCAGAATTACTCCCGAAAGTGTCGAGAACCATAGCACACGCAAGTTCAGATCGAAGAAGGCTATCTTGAGGGGAATTACACTAATGGCAATGTGTCTTCTACTATAATACATTTTTCAAATTTAAACATTCACTATATTTGTTGACCACACATGCTGCACTTGCATGTATATATTTTTCCCATTCTGTGACTTCTGTTTACATCTTCTAAATGGTTTTGTGTGTGTGGAGAAGCCAGGACTTTCACCCTGAGCTGCATTCCCAGTAACACCCCCTGCCCCTGTAAAGTTTGACCCAGGGTCTCACTAGGTCACTCAGTGGCCACAGCTGGGCTGGAGCTTGCTGTCTTCCTGCTGCAGCCCCCTGAGTGCTGGGAGCTACTTTTTGGTAAATGTCGTTTTTAATTTTTTGAGGTCCAATTATTCTCCTGTACAGTATTTTCTTTTGTAAGCTTTTAGTTCAGGCTTTGTGTTTAGGTCTACTATGCAGGTTCAATGAATTTTTTTGTGTTGCTTGAAGTAGCAAAGTTACATTTTTTTCTATATGCTTATCTAGACATTGCAGAGGTATTTGTTGAAAAAGACTTTCTTTTCTCCATATTGGGGCTTTTGTGAAAATTAACTTATTGTATGTTTTTGGACTGATTTATGATCTCTATTGTGTTTTATAAATTCCACAGGGTTTCCTATGTAGACTGCCATGTCACCTGTGAGTGAAGGTGGCTTCTTGTGTCCCTGTCCCATCTGAATGCCTTTTTATGCCTGGAGTGTGTTATAAAACCCAGCACAGCACTGAGTAGCATAGATTTTTCAAACAAACATCTGTTGTCCTCACCAATTTTATAAGCAAATTAAGCATGCTCTGTATTTCTTTAAGTTTAACTTTTATTAAATATTCATGTATGTTTTTACTTACTTTTTATCATTAATGAGTTACTGGTGTTACATAAAAGTTATACAAGAATACTTAAGATCGGTGGTATTTTGTGAGTATACAATAATATCCTAAGGCCCAGCTGTGTTCGTCATCTTGGGGTTGTTGAATACTTGTCCTGAACTTCACAGGTTTGCAGCAAGGGCTGTAGAAAAAATTCTATCTTACTGATTTGCAATTTTTTCCTTGAGAAAGAATGGCATTGGGGAGAGTTGAGCTGATAGTCTCGGTTGCTCTCATAAATAGAGAGTTTAGATGGGACAATATGTGCTATTGCTATCTTCAAAAACTTCCAGAACAAATAAACAGTGAAATAGTCAAGATTATAATGTCCTACTTGTAGAGTCTGTTGCTGAAATCTCTGAGTAGAATATTGTCTACTGATTAATGGGCTTTTCTACATAGAAAGAACTGATCCCATCATAAACAAGGGTCATTAAAATGCTATTAGTCTGAAGGGACTGGTTCATTAACTCAGGGAGAAATGCAGTTTTTATCCTAGTTTTGAACACTTAGTGTTTAGACCTTGAAAAGACAGCTGTTCCTTTGGAGAGAAGCCCCTCCCCATCCGCAGTTAACCAAGGTGAACGCGTGTTTTACATGTGTATGTCAGTTGCCTGCTGCTCCAAGAACAAAGTGAACACCAAAGTTTTAGGTGGGTTGGTTCTTGCTTGAGAGACTGTTCTGTGATCATCAGTCACTGGGATTGAAATTTATTTCATAAATTGATACCATTTCAGGAGAAAACAAGGACACTTTTAGGAGCATTTCCATGGATATTCCATTTTCTCTCTCCAAAGAGTAATGAGACAAGCTAACAGGCTCTGTTCCATTTTGGTCAAATTGCAAATATGTGACATTTTGGGAATTGTAGGCTGCTTTAGTCTTCACACCCATTTAATCACAGTTTGGTGACTGGGGTTTGATGGAATAAAGTAGTCCGTAGATTCAGTGCAGTTGGGGTTTCTGAAATTTTTGTAGCAACTGTGGTTTCAGAAGAGAAAGAAAAAAACAAACATAGCAACCCAAGACCAGCTGACTGAAAACTGGCTTGGGCACTCTGGACCGATCACCATGACTTTAAACATTTTTTTTCTTTCTAAACTGTAAACAGACTTGTGTGGATCCTTCCTTTGTATATTTATATTTGAAGCAGAACCAGGCTGGGGGTATTTCCCATGGGGTATAAATTTATGTAACCTTTAAAATTTTTAATATAAGACCCAGATTTCATATTCATTAAAACTGAGACTAAAGACCTGAAGGAAGTGTATTTATTCCCTATTGATGCCATTTCCCTCTCATTTAAGTGAAATTGAATAAAAATATTCTTTATCCTAAGCGGTATACTCTTGTTTAGAGTGTCAAAGAGCTTCAGAAAATGTAAATATTAAGCCAGAGACTCAACTTTGGTGGTTGTTGATTTGACTTCTCTTATAGGTATCTGAGGGGGTTTTATGCACTATAAAAGCCTACCTAGGGAGGATTATCTGAATTACTGAGTTTATACACAGGCATGGTTTTAAAGTAACCCATTCATAAGTTGAGGCAAAGCCTTTGAGACTGAATTTCCATTACTGTGGTGAATCTAATAATTTTAAACTTCTAATAAATTTTAAACTTATATTTACCTGTGTGTGTGTGTGTGTGTGTGTGTGTGTGTGTGCATGCCTCTGGCCTACAATCAAAATATATTATGGACTTTGACTGTATAGGAATCAGATAAAATAGTTTGGGGGAGCCACTGTGATATTGTGAGATGCAGGTTCCTGGGTATTTTCAAACTTAGGCCCTGCTACTACTTGAGTTACTTAACATTTAACATGACATTTTAATATATTCCTAGACTTTATTTGAGAAAAAAACAG
>RJWM01017163.1:0-43874 GCA_004363535.1 Dasyprocta punctata | reverse complement strand
GGAATATGCTAATTGCCCAGATGCCAGCTTGCTAGGTTTGCGGGTCTGTAGAGCGACGGCCCCTCCCAGGTGACATTCACTTTTCGGGTTTTCCCTAGTGCCCACTTGGATCCTGACGCTCTCCCTCAGCCTGGCTGGAGCCTGCCTCCTCCTCGTTGTGCTGGTGGTCTTTGCCGTGGTGGTCAGGAGAGGTAACAGCGCACTGACACACCGGTTTCTCTAGGCGCACAGGACGGTGGCCCCAGGTGGCCCCAGAGGCTTTACCCCAGGACTTAGGGAGAAGAAACCGGTCCAGAGCCACGTGTTGGTGGCGGACCTTGGTATCCGCGGAAATTATATCCAGGACGCCCCACAGATGCCCAAGTCCATGGCCGGGAGTGATGGCATACGCCTACAATCCCAGCACTGGGGAGGCTGAGGCAGGAGGGTTGCCATGAGTTCAAGGCCAACCTGGGACACATAAGGAGACAAAATATTGTGTGTGTGTGTCCATACTGAACATATATAAAGTTTTTTTCCCATCATTGTTTAAGGTACAGCAGCTTTTTTTTTGGGGGGGGTGATACTGAGGATTAAACCCCAGACCTTTGCACTGAGCTACATCCCCAGTCATTTTCTATTTTTTTATTATGTTGCCCAGGCTGGGGTTAAATGTGATCCTCCTTTGTAAAGAATCTGAGCATGAGCTGGGCGTGGTGGCGCACGCCTTTAATCCCAGCACTCAGGAGGCTGAGATAGGAGGAGCATTGTGAGTTCGAGGCCGGCTTGGGCTACAGCGCGAGCGCAAGGCCGGCCTGAGCTACATAGTGCGACCCTGCCTCAAAAAACCAGGGCTGGGAGTTTGGCTCAGTGACTTGAGTGCCTGTCTGACAGGCGCAAGGTTGTGAGTTCAATCCCCGGTGCCACAACAACAAAAAAAGAAAGAAAAAAAAAAAAAGAATCTGAGCATGCCTGGATTTCAATCTCGGGGAGGAATCCTTAAACTAATCCCTCGCAGACAGATCGGAAGGGGAGCTGGATACATTTGTTACTGTAGAAAAGTATCCACAGCACACACATAAAGTGCATCCATGGTATTGTGAAACCATCACACTGTCCACTTAGAATTTTTTCATCATTTTCGGTTGAAACTCGGTCCATATTAAGCCATAGCTCCTAATTCCCTCCATCTTTACCTCCCGGCAACCAGTAAAATACGTATTTTTAAAAGAAAAACATGCCTGGCAAGCGTGAGATCATGAGTTCGATCCCCGGTACCAAAAAAAGAAAAGAAAAGAAAAGGAAAAAATAAAAGAAAAACATTTTTCTACATATATATCTTGATTAAAGTCTTTTTTTTTCTTACCAGGAATCAAATTCATGACCTTGGGCTTGCCAGGCAGGCACTGTGCTGCTGAACTATATCCCCAACCCTTCCTTAAAATTGTCATTGTAACTGAAAAAAAAAATGAAGCCGGATGTTGTGGCGCATGTCTGTAATCTCAGCACTTGGGAGGCTGAGGAAGGAGGATTGCTGTGAGTTCAGGTCCAGCCTGGACTACCTAGTGAGACCCTGTCTCAAACAAACAAACAAATAAATGAAAAAAAAAATCAGGACCAGGTGCAGTAATGAATCCCTGTAATCCCTGGTACTCAGGAGGCTGAGGCAGGAGGACTTGGACCTAGTGAGATGAGAGAGAGGAAAAAGAAACAAGATCATTTGTTTACAGCCGCTCTCATGTTGAGGGGCGGATGCGTAAGGAGGGATTTTAATTTCGTGGGTACGGAGACTTGTTAAAATGCACACAAAACCAAAATCTCACAGATGCTTCTTTGTTTCCTGTTCCAGTTAAAGTCAAAAATTTACAGAAGAAAAGGTGAGCCGCTGGAACACTCGGAGGGTGGCTTGGGGACAGAAGGGACACTTCTCGGCGGGTGAGCGCCCCCTGGTGGAGGACTGGAGAACACGGCCCGGTGCCGTTTCCTAAGCGCCCGCCGTGTGCGGGAGAGAGAGTCGCTTTCTCTCCGCAGCGGTGACTGGGCCTTGCCCTCTCCCCTTCCCTCGAGCTGTCAGGAAGTCATCGCAGCCACTCGAGATGGCTGAGTGGATTTCCGTGGGTTTGCCCGGGGTCGTGCGGTGCCCACCCTACACCAGAGTGGCCCTGGGTCCTGATAGCCAAGGTACAGCCGCCTAATGTGGCTTCTAGGCAAATCAGCCAGCTTGCCGGGAGGATGTATGGGTCTGACTTGGGGCCAGGGTGGTCTAGCACCCCGATCCTGTCTCATGGGCAACCTTTCTTCTGCCCTTTCCCTCCAGAGAGCAGGAATCGTGCTGGGTGCAGATTAACTACGACAACACAGGTTTGTGCCTTCTAGCTCCTGACCCAACCCGCAGAGGTTGAGAGCGTGAGAAATGCCGTGGAATCAGGTGCGGGGTCGCAATTCTGCCATCCCAGCCCTCCAGGAGGAGGCTGAGGCAGGGGATCGAAAGCTCAAGCCCCGCCTGGGCAACTCAGAAACTTGGCGAGATCCTGTCTCAAAACTAAAAAAGGGCTGGTGCCGGGGATATGGCTCAGTAGCACAAGTGCCTGCCTGGCAAGCACAAGGTCCTGAGTTCAATTCCTGGTAAAAAAAAAAAAAAAAAAAGCTGGGAATGTAGCTCAGTGTCAAGGCCCTGGGTTCCAACCCAATACCAGAAAAACAAAAAAATTAATGAGTTTTAGTATTCACTACTTGGACTTGTTTTCAGGTGGTTGCTACACAGAGGGTCAAAAAATACCCTCTTCCTAGCCAGTCATGGTGGCCCACGCCTGTAATCCCCACCCTTAGGAGGCTGAGGCAGGAGGATTGCTGTGAGTTGGAGGGCAGCCTGAACTACATAATGAGACCCTATCTAAACAAAACAACCAAAATTATAAAATAAAATTTAAAAACCCAAAACAATAAATCTTATTGGTTCACCATGGGCTTGTCCCACCCAATACCTACCTTGTGATTTCCCATTGGATTAATATTACCTATACTAATCTTTTTGATTGATTATAGTTGTCCCACCTTAAACCTATCTCCCCTCGTGGCTTTACTCAATAAAACATCCTTGATAAGCAGGGTTGGTGATGGGTAAGCCACTTTCTAAGCCCCTTTCTGTCCCTCTTAGACAGAAGCTATCTTTCTCTCAATAAATTCTTCCTACTCTTAGAAAAACAAAATAAAACAAAAAAAACAAAAAACCAAACAAAAACAAAAACAAACACTAGAGCCAGGGATATAGCTCAGTGGCAAAGTACCTACCTGGCAAGTGCAAGGTCGTGAGTTCAATTCCCAGTACCAAAAAACAAAAAACAAGCAAAAAACTCCCCAAAACCCACCTTTTCCTACTTCCCCAAGTTTACATTTTCGCTTTGTCCCAGAGTTTCTCTATGTAGTCCAGGCTGGCCTCAAACTCATGGTAACCCTCCTGCCTTAGCCTCCCAAGTATTGGAATTACAGACATGTGCTACCATGCCTGGCTAGAAACCCAATGAAGTAATCACTGTGTGTTTAACACTCACATGACTAGCCGGGCGTGGTAGCACACACCTTTAATCCCAGCACTCGGGAGGCTGAGGTAGGCGGAGCGTTGTGAGTTCGAGGCCGGCTTGGGCTACAAGGCAAGCACAAGGCCGACCTGAGCTACATAGTGCAACCCTGCCTCAAAAAACCAGGGCCAGGAGTTTGGCTCAGTGGCTTAAGTGCCTGTCTGGCAGGCGTGAGGCTGTGAGTTCAATCCCCGGTGCCACCAAAAAAAAAAAAAAAAGAGGTGGGCATGGCTGAGTGAAGAGGGGGTGATCAAGCAAGTTGGGGGACCCCTGTGGGCTCCTTCAGGAGAGCAGGAGTTGACAGGTACCTGTTTTCCCCGGGGATGGGAGGAGAGGCCCCAAAGGGAATGGGTCAGCCTATGGTGCAGCCTCACACCAGGCCTGCAGACGGGCAGGAGGGAGCAGAGAGGATGCTGGGAGACCCGCCCCCAGTGCGGGGCGGGACAGAAGGTGGGACAGGCAGGGAAGCGAAAGCCACCCCGTTCTGACTGTCCTCCCTCTCTTTCAGACATGTCCTTCGACAACTCCCTGTTTGCCATCTCCGCGGTGAGTGGCTGCTTCGCTCCGTCACCGTGTCCTGCTGATGGCCCCGACTGACGTGGGCAGGGGAGCGCACCAGGCTGGGTCCCCCTGCGGAGTCGGGGTTCAGGGAGAAGCCCAGAGTCAGGGAACCTGGACTTGGTCTGGGCTCGGGGTCGGCTCTGGAAATCCCAGGGGAATAAAGGGACAGGGTTGTCACTTGTGGAGAAGTCAGGGTCTGTTTGTGGTCACATGCACTCAGCCTACAGACCCCTTAGAACGGTGACAGAGCATTTAGGGTGACCTGGTGGCCTCTTGCGGGGTCCTTTTTGTGAGCCTTGTGATACTTGGATGCACACTGGCTTGTTTCATGGTCAGTTTCAAGGACTTCAGCTTAAAGTTCCTCCCCAGTTTCCACTTGGGAATAGAGTCGCAACCCCTTTCTTTCTGTGTTTTGAGATGGGGTCTTACTCTGTAGCCCCAGCTGGCCTTGAACTTGTGGGGATTCTCTTTCCTCAGCCTCCTGGGATTTCAGGCATGCACCCAGCACACCTGGCTCCAAAACTCTTATTTGTTTGTTTATTTATTGAGACAAGGTCTCACTACATAGCGCAGGCTGGTCTTGAACTCATATGTAGCCCAGGCTGACTCTGAACTTGCAGGAATCCTCCTGCTTCAGCCTCACGAGTGGTGGGATTACAGGCGTGTGCCACCATGTTCAGCAAAATTCTCATTTTAGGTGCCTCTCTTTCTCTGCCTCTCTCTCTATATATTTTTTTTCCACAAAATTAGAGATATCTGACCCACAAACTTCATGGATCAAGGAGTGGTTAGCCAGCTTCTGTCTACAGAGGTTCCCCTAGCGGTGGCCTTTGAGGTCTCCGCAGAATGCGTGCTGTAGGACTTTGACTTTACCAAGGGGAGCCATAGGCGCTCACGCGCGCCCTCTGGCAGCTTCCTGGGGAAAGACAGGCTGTGGAAGGCAGAGTGGGTGCGCTGGCAGCAACGTAGATGGGACCACGCTGGTCCAGGCGAGTCCAGGCTGAGTGGTTTGGTCCCACTGCTGCTGAAACCGGAAGTCGCAGAAGCGAATGGAAGCAGGTCAGGGTAGATCCAGCCCACAGGAAACACAGGATTTCTTTGGATCAACTGAGCCCAAGGCAGAAAAGGGAATCCTAGGAGAAGGGCAGGCAGGGAGAAACAAGAACTCAAGACACCAGGTAGTGTCCAGGGTACATGGAGAGAGTCCAGCCTGAAATTTCAGACAGTGCTGGCATAAGACTTGAACTCACTGAGCCGACATAATGGCTCATGCCTATAATCCCAGCACCTGGGAGGTTGAGGCAGGGGGATCTGTGTGAGTTCCAGGCTAGCCTGGACTACATAGTGAATTCAAGACCAGTTTGGAGGCTTGCCGCAATCCATGCAGCTCCCAAGGTTCTTGGGGTGAAGGACCGCGAGAGGATGAGAAAATAAAGACAGAGACAAAGCTGGAGTCAGGTGGAGCCCTGATCCTCCTGATGGGAGGAAAGGAACTGGCCCCTCAATGCAGGGGCGTTTATTTATACCTTTTAGCAACCTAATGTCACATGACACCCTGTTGTCCTTGCAACCCACCGCTCAGACTGCCTTGGGGCAAGGCGTTCTCTAGGCTGAAGTAGCATCTTCACGTGACCTGCCCTAGGCTCTCTTTGTTCTTGGAATGATCATGTCTGGATCATGCCCTAAGTCAATTTCCAACTTCAACGGCTCCCAACAGAGGCTGAGGTAGGAGTGTTGTGAGTTCGAGGACAGCTTGGGCTACAACGTGAGTGCAAGGACGGCCTGAACTACATAGTGCAACCCTGTCTCAAAAAACTAGGGCCGGGAGTTTGGCTCAGTGGCTTAAGCGTTTGCCTGGCAGGTGTGAGGTTGTGAGTTCGATCCCCAGTGCCACAAAACAAAACAAAGCAAAAAACAAAAACAAAAACAAACAAACAAACAAAAAAACCCACCAGTTTGAACTACACAGTGGGACCCTGTCTTAAAAAAAAAAAAATCCTAGCCCTCGAAAGACTGAGGCAGGAGGATTGCTGTGAATTGAAGGCCAACCTGGACTACATAGCAAGACCTTGTCTCAAAACCAAACCAAATGCAAAATTCTCTTTCTTTCTAAGGCTGTATAATATTCCACCATGGCTGGGCCACATTTTATGACTCCATTCTAGTACTAAGAGACACATGGGTTACTTCCACCTTTTAGTTTTTGTGAGCATTGCAGCTGTGAATGTGGGTGTGCAGATACCAGGGTTTCTGCTTTCAATCTGAGTGTTATAGGGTTTAGAGAGTTTGTGGGGCTTGCTGAAATGATTAAAAAGAAGCTGACAGGTCTAACTTTTACTGTTACATTGCACTGGGGCCTGGGAGGCAACTTTGTAACACGCCAAGAAGTGGGGTGGACTAATTATTTTTTTTCTTCTTTTTTTTTTTTTTTTTTTTTGAGACAGAGTTTCACTGTGTAGTTCAGGCTGACCTTGGGCTCACTATGGAGTCCAGACTGACCTCTAACTCATGGGCATCCTCCTGCCTCAGCCTCCCAGTGAAAGAATTACAAGTGGACACCACCACCACACCTGGTTCACTCTGTTTTATTTTTATTTTTATTTTTTTAGTACCTGGGATCAAACACAACCTCGTGCTTGCCAGGAAGGTGCTCACACCACTGAGCTAAATCCCTGACACTATTTTTTGAGACAGCGTCTCACTATGTAGTTCAGGCTGGCCTTGAACTCACTTTGGAGCCCAGGCTGGTCTCAAACTCACAACAATCCTCCTGCCTCAGCCTCCCAGCGCTGGGATTAAAGATGTGTGCCACTACACCTGGCTCTGTTTTTTTTTTTTTTTTTTCAGCACCGGGGATTGAACTCACAACCTCACACCTGCCAGGGCAGGCGCTTAAGCCACTGAGCCAAACTCCCAGCCCTGGTTTTTTGAGGCAGGGTCGCACTATGTAGCTTAGGCCAGCCTTACGCTCGCATTGTAGCCGAAGCCGGCCTCGAACTCACAACGCTCCTCCTACCTCAGCCTCCTGAGTGCTGGGATTAAAGGCGTGCGCCACCACGCCTGGCTTTGTTTTACTTCTTTAAGCCTTTTAGCAACCCTAGAAGGTGGGTACTAGTGTCTCCCGATTTTTCATGGGACTGAGGCATGGAGGGGTTAAGTGACCCAACTGAGGTCACATGACCAGGAATGATGGGATTGGGATTTGAACCCTGGCTCTGTGGCCCCTACTCAGCTGAGAGGAAGGCAAGAGCAGGGTGTGTAGGGAAACCCTGTCTTAAAAAGACAAAAAAAAAAAAAAAAGCTTGGGATATGGGGAATAGGAGGTGCCAAGAGATCTGATGGGCTGAGGGGGCCTCAGAACATGAGGACACCCTGGGTCCTGACCTCCCAGTTCACCTAGTTCTCTTTCCCTTCCACAGGTGAAGAGGACGACTTCCCAGGAAGACCCAGCGGCCACCCTGGATGCCTGCCCAGGCAGTGCTGGGCCCCGGAAGAGGCCGACCTCCACGTCCTCCTCGCCAGAGGCCCCTGAGTTCAGCACCTTCCGGGCCTGCCAGTGAGGCCGAGGACTGGGGAGCCTTCCGCTCAGCTCACTGTGTCTCAAGCGGCCTGGAGACTTTCGGGGACTCAGGTTCCCTCAGTACTGGGGGAGGCATTTCCGATCCTGCTGCTGTTTTCTCAGGGAATCAAACAGGGGGCTGAAGGGGACCAGAGGACCTTTCCCCCAGAAGTGCAGGAGAGGGGATGAAGGTGTGTGGCCTGGAGGTTGAACAGGAAGCAAGGAGCCCCTCTGCGGACCCCCAACTTTAAAGACCACCAGAGCACCAGGTATGGTGGCGCACACCTGTCATCCCAGCTCTTGGGAGGCTGAAGCAGGAGGATCGCTGTGAGTTCAAGGCCAGCCTGGGCAACATAGTGAGACTCTGTTTCAAGAAAATAAAAAAAAGAAAAAAATAAAAATTTAAAAAAGAAGAAAAGAAAAAAAAAGAAAAAGAATCAGGAAGGAGAGTTCCTCCAGTTTACTTCTGGCCCCCAGCTGAGCCTCAGTGGCCCACACACCCCCTCCTTCCTCCCCAGCTGCATCTGACTGGCCCCTGGTGGGTCCTTAGAGCACAGAGTTTGGGGTGTTCTGTGTCCCCACCCCCAGGCCTGTCACCAGGGCCTGCCCAGTGTTAAATCTTTGGAGCCTGAGACTGCCAGGAGCCCCTGGGTGGCTGAGTGGGGTGAAATCACGCTGGGGGGACCCCGAACCTCAGGAAGGGTGGGGATCTGAGGGGCAGGGCCACGTGGGGTGTCTGCACTGTGGGGAACTGCAGTGGCGGGAGGGGATGTGGGGTAGGGGGTGTTGGGGAGGAGGGGACACACCGAGGTCCGGGGAAGGGTAAGAGGGAGAGGAGAAGGGCAGCGGCTGCTGGGTGGGCCCCCTAAGGGGGGTAAAGGGGGGACACCGTCGCTGTAGGACCCAATGGGCTGCCATCAATGGGGGGGTAACGGGGAAGGGGGCCGTCAAGGGCCAGAGCAAAAGAAGGCGTACTGGGAGGGGCGTCGGTGACCGGCACCGCGCCAGCGGCTTTCCCAGGACGGGGGTGGAGTCACAGAGGGGCGTGTACCTAGCCATGGACCCGCCCCTTCCCTGAGCGGGAGGGGGGAATCACAAAGCGAGTTCCAATGGGAGGGGGAACAGGGCGGGTATAGGGGCGGGGCTTTGTCACAGAGAGCCCCGCCTCTTCGCGCACCTCCTCACAAAGTCAGGCGGGCCCGGGGGCGGAGCCCAGCCTTGGGGGCGTGTCCAAACTGCCCGGGTGGCCAACGCGTCCCTAGCATCCCGCGGAAGGGGAAGCCTTCTCACAAAGCGGGACGGCTTGTGCAGGGCGGGGCCCAGGCGGGTCTGCACAGCCGAGCACCGCCCCCTGACACACGCTCCGCCCTCACCCTCCCTGACTTACCGAACCACCTTACAAAGCGCTGGCGTTCGAGACGCAGTGGCCAGGGACGGGGCGTAGGCCCTTTGGGGGCGTGTCCATGCAGCCAAAGCACCGCCCCCTAACGCACGCCCCGCCTCTGCTCTCCCTGACCCGCCTTATAAAGCGCGGCCATTCGCGCGGCGCCGGTCTGGGGGTGGGGTTCAGGCTCGTCCGCGCGGGCAAGCACCGCCCCCTGACGCACGCTCCCGCCCGCGCCGCGGAGCCACCTCACAAAGCAGCGACAGTTCGCGTGCGGCGGCTTGGGCCCCGCCTCCGCGGCGCGCTCCCTCAGTCCCCTAGCCGAAGGCTGCCAGCAGGGTGCGCTGCCCCACCGGGCCGGGCCGCGGCGGCGGCGGCGAGGCGGCGCGTGGCCGGCAGGCGGCGCTGCCCGGCTCGGCCTCGGCCTCGGCCTGCGCGGCGGCAGCGGCGGCGGCGGCGGCGGCGGCCTGGGCCCGGGCGCGGTGGCGGCGGCGGCGACGGTGGGGCCTGGACCCGGATCTAAGATGGCAGCGGCGGCGGCGGCGGCGGTGGGGCCGGGCACAGGAGGCGCGGGCGCGGCGGGCCCGGGAGTCGCGGGGCCCTGCGCGGCGGTGTCCGTGTTCCCCGGCGCCCGCCTCCTCACCATCGGCGACGCGAACGGCGAGATCCAGCGGCACGCGGAGCAGCAGGCGCTGCGCCTCGAGGTGCGGGCCGGCCCGGACGCGGCGGGCATCGCCCTGTACAGCCGTGAGTGCGGGGACGGGCCGCGGGGCTGCGCACGAGGCCGGCGGCGGGGGAGGGGCGGGTCGGGCCGGGGTGCGGGGTGCGGAGCGCAGGGTCCCGGGGACACAGAGAGAAGAGCGGGCGCGCGTGGTGGGCGGAGGGCCGCGCGCCCCGGCAGTGCGGGGCCTGAGATTGGGGAGAGGGCCGTGGGCAGGAAGTGGGGGACCGAGCGGGGACGGGGTGCGGAGGAAGCCGGGCGAGGGGACACCGGTGAGCGGGCGTGGCCGCCTGGGCTGGGAGGCTCTGGCCATCTAGGGCGCCCCCACCCCTAGATAGTTGGAAAGTGGCTTCCAGCCTGGGGCCCTTGGGCCCCCCGAGTGGGAAACTTGGAGAGCTGGGTTCAGGGGTCCCCGCGAGGGTAATGCGAGGCGCCCGAGGGGTCCCCGCTCCCTGATGGCTGGCGTAGAAGTCGGAGGTGGCAGCACAGTCACCTCCCGCGCCGCCACGCGACTCCCGTCTCCTTTGGGGGGATGTGAGAAGCTGGTTACCTTCTCAGAAGCTGCTTTCAAACTGACATTTCGGTGGGGAGGGGAAAAAAATCTCAAATGTGTCTGCCAAGTTCCGTTCCTCCTCCCTCCCTCTCTCCCGCCCCAGTGTTTGTAGCCCATCCTTTTTTCTTTCTCTTGTTACTCTTTGCTGGTCTCTTCTCTGATTCCTCATTCACATTTTGCTATTCTGTTTCACTCGGTTTTGTCTTCTGGGGTTTCCTGTGGAGAGTCTCGGGGGAGTCGCGGAGGAGGCCTTTACTGGCTTTGGTCCCGTGGGAATTTTTTGCCTCTTTGGGTACCGGTGTTCCCGAGGGCAGTGTGGGGAGCAATCGGTTCACACGGGGTTCTCCCCGCGCTTTGACTCTGAAAATGCAGGCTAAAGGGGTGCGTCTGTCCCCCAGGTGTGACACCTTTAAGGGCTGGGACAGAGCTGGTTTTGAGCCAAATAGAAGGAAATAGGGTGTCTCTTCCCTCAGGAAATCGCCTGCCCAGGGGGAGCACGGGACCCCATATCCTAAGCAAGCCCATTCTTTCCACCAACATCAGGCGCATTTCCTGCGCTTTCCCCTCAAAAGAGTTCCAAATACCCTACCTTCTCTTTCTGTGATTCTTAGTGGCTTGTTGCAAGAGACTTCTTGTTGGTAGTCATGAAAGTTGGGCTGGGGGCTCACATGGGTGAGCGTCGCCTGTCTGCCCCCAGCACCTCAAAAAATAAAGCAAGAAAATGATAATTATGAGTGTTACAGGTTGTACACACGATTCTTCTATGAGAGGTAGATCAGGAATGAATTATAGTCGGGCGTGGTGGCGCACGCCTTTAATCCCAGCACTCCGGAGGCTGAGGTAGAAGGAGCATTGTGAGTTCGAGGCCGGCTTGGGCAACAAGGTGAGTGCAAGGCTGACCTGAGCTACACAGTGCGACCCTGCCTCAAAAAACTAGGGCTGGGAGTTTTGCTCAGTGGCGTAAGTGCCTGAGGTTGTGAGTTTGATCCCTGGTGCCGCCAAAAAAAAAAAAAAAAAGAAAGAAAGAAATGAATTATAAAGAGGAGCAAGTCCATATTTCTCAAATGGAAATCCTCAATCCTGGATAATATCCTCCTGGGGTGGGAAATAATATTCTTCCCCTTTATGCTTAAGTGGCATTGGCATGAGGTTAAGGCATGGACTCTGGAGGCAGCCAATGCTGGGCGTATTAACTGCCCACAACTGCTGAGATGCACTACAGCAGCCCGGGTGGCTTAGCTCAGAACAAGGTGTGAGTAGGGTCCCCTCCCTCCTGAGGATTTAGGGGGTGCTCCTCCGGGGCCTCTTCCAGTGTCCATTGGCTCCAGGTCGCTCCTTAGCTTGTGGCAGCAGCGGTGTAGTCTCTGCCTTTGTCTTGGTGACATCCTGGGCTCTTGTGTATGTGTCTCTTTTTTTCAGCAGTGTACTGGGGTTGAACTCAGGGCCTTTGCTCTGAGGTAGCTTACCAGCCCTTATTATTTTTTTGAGACAAGTTCTCACTATGTAATCCAGGCTGGCTTTGAACTCACGGTGAATCCTCCTGCCGCAGCCTCCCGAGTGCTGGGATTACAGAGAGGCAAGCGCCACCACACCCAGCTTCCTTATTATTTTTTCAGATAGGAACTCGCTAAACCCCTCCATTGCCTAGGTTGTACTCCTATTTGCATTCCTCCTGCCTCAGCCTCCCAGAGTACTGGGATTACAGGCTTATGCCAACACTCTTGGCTCTTTTTTTTTTTTTCCCCCTTTTTTATGACACTGGGAATTGGCTTCAGGGCCTAGTCTCAGTGCAGGCTGTCATCATCCCAAGGTCTGTAACTATGTTTCCAAATAAGGTCACCTTCCCGGATTTGAAGGTTTAGGACTTCATGGACACAGTCATCCTTGGGTCATGCTATGTGGGCTTGTCTCGCACCCTGCTGCTTTGATAGCTGTGGGCTGTGGGCCTCAGTTTCCTCATGGGTAGAATTGGGGAGATGTCATGCTGCCTTAGGCTGCCTTGCTTGCTTACTGACTGAACACCCCTTTTTTTGTTTTTTTTTGTAGCACTGGGGATGGAGCCCAGAGCTTTCACACTGAACTATATCCCCAGCCCTTTTTATTTTTTAGTTTGAGGCATCCATGTTTTTGCTGAGTGGCCTCCATCTCCATGGTGTTGGACTGGGGATGGCCTCAGGGTGGACAGGGCTGCGACTCTGCCCAAGGCCACACTGGCTTCTTCGGGGCTGTGACACAGCTGGAAAGGGGGGCAGTGTGTCTGCTCTCAAGTATCCCCCATGAGTGCCAAGTCCCAGGGCCTGGGTTCGGGCCTTGCCCTGGATGGGCTTCCTTCCTGGGCTCAGGCTTTGCCCACCTGGCCCCCCCACCCCCGCCCCCGGGCTGGAGTGAGAGGCACCGGCTCTCGCCTGAGGCCACGTGCTGCATTTCAGGCCTGCCAGGAGTGCATCTGTATGCACAGGAACTCAGTGGAGGCCTGGCCAGGACACAGGCGCAAATGCTTTGGAGCCCTGAGCACGGGTCATGGCCCAGAGGCCTCTGAGTGCCACAGAGGGCCCCAAACATGGAATGTGACCTTGAACAGCCATCTTGCAAACTCCTGGTTTCCTTACCTGTAGCAGCTCTTCCCTGTCCACAGCCTCAGTTTCTCCCGTGTTGGGAAGGCCATGGAATGTGGGCGAAATTGATGAGTTGCATAGCGTGTGTGTCCCATGCATAGCAAGGGTTGGGCAGCCGGTCACTTCTGTGTGGTGGTTATTGACAGTGATGTCACTTGGGGTGTAGGGAAGGGGCGGCTTCCCTAGGGCGGAGCCCCATATGCTGCAGTGTTTCTTGTGCCTCTCACGATGGGAGACTGATTTCTGGGCCCCTCCTTGACCTCTGCTTCCCTCAGTGGGAGCCTGGCCTGGTCATTGCACATGGAGCTGTCACCCTGTGCAGCCCTTGGAACCTTGTGAAGTCACCCTGGCCTTCGTCCATGGCCCCGGCTGCATGGCAGGCAGTGCCCGGCAGCAGGCTGATTCCCTGGGCAGAGGTGCAGGCCCTTTCTCAGAAGCCTGGCACAGCCTCTGGCACAGGTGCCTTCCTGTGAGAGGAGGCAGCTCTCGGGGAAGCCTGGCGAGTGGCTGAGAAGTGACAGGCAGACTCAGTTCCTCAGCCTGGTGGCGTCTTTTTTGGAGAAGACTGTGTCATTTTTCTTTCTTGGTCAGCATAAGTCACTTTGATCTGGGCTGTGGACTCCTCACCCCCTTGACAAGGAAGAGACAGCACACACGTGCTGCTGTACCCAAGGCACGTCAGTGGGTGGAGGTACAGGAAAGACCCTTCACCAGAAGGAAGGGAAGACATGTGATGGGGATGGCTCATTCCTCCAATCTCAACACTGCTGGAGGCTGAGGCAGGAGGATGAAGCCCCACCCAGGTAATTTGGTTAAAATTAATCCTTTTCAAAATTAAAGGGAGAAGCAGGGCGTGGTGGTGCATGCCTTTAATCCCAGCACTCGGGGAGGCTGAGGCAGGAGGATCATTGTGAGTTTGAGACAAGCCTGGGCTATAGAGTGAGTTCAAGGCCAGCCTGAATTGCATAGTGAAACCCTGTCTCAAAAATAGGGCTGGGGGTGTTTAGCTCAGTGGCATAAGTGCCTGCCTGGCAAGTGCAAGGTTGTAAATTCGATCCCCGGTACAAAAAAAAAAAAAAAAATTTAAAGGGAGGACCAGGTGTGGTGGTGCATACCTGTAATCCCAGCACTGGGGAGGCTGAGGCAGGAGGATTGCTGCAAGTTTGAGGCCAGCCTGGGCTACAAAGTGAGTTCAAGGCCAGCCTGAACTGCATAGTAAGATCCTGTCTCAAAAAAATCAACAACAACAAAAAATTAAAGGGCGGGACCAGGGGATGTAGCTCAGTGTGAAGGCCCTGGGTTTAGTCCCCAGTAGTGGGGTGTGTTGGGGGGTGAACAAGAGAAGAAGGTGAACAAAGGCTGGGTGCCTTAGCTGATCCTGCCTCTTTCCCACTGCTGGGACACTTCTGACCTCTGGGTGTTATGTACAGCCCGGAGGACAACTTGGTGGCAAGCTGGGGTGATAGCTGAGACAGTTGGCACCTCCAGAAGGGGATTCGTGTTTCAGGGGTGTCTGCGTGTTGCCAAGGGCTGCTGGCATTTCTTGAGCACTTACTGTGTCCCAGCCTCTGCCCAGCCTGTGCTGATCGACTCGTGGGCTTGACCCCGGGGGCAGCAGTGGAAAGGACAGGATCAGTCAGGGCTTCTTTTCTTTGTTTTTTTTTTTTTTTTTGCGGCACCAGGGATTGAACTCACAGCCTCGCGCCTGCCAGACAGGCACTTAAGCTGCTGAGCCAAACTCCCGGCCCTGGTTTTTTTTTGAAGCAGGGTCGCACTATGTAGCTCAGGCCGGCCTACCACGCCCAGCTAAGGCTTCTTTTCATACTGCATGGAGCTGGGAAAGATTTTTACATTTTTTTTTTGTTGTTGTTGTTTGTTTGTTTGTTTTTTGTGGCACCAGGGGATCGAACTCATAACCTCACACCTGCCAGACAGGCGCTTAAGCCACTGAGACAAACTCCCAGCCCTAGTTTTTTGAGGCAGGGTTGCGCTTTGTAGCTCAGGTCAGCCTTGCGCTCACGTTGTAGCCCAAGCTGGCCTCAACTCACAACGCTCCTCCTACCTCAGCCTCCTGAGTGCTGGGATTAAAGTCATGCGCCACCACACCCGGCTGGTTTTTACGTTTTTGAAGGGTGAAGGAAGAAGGTCCTCAAAGAATATTCACCTGCAAACTTGGTGTCCTGTCTCACCTGTGCTATTTCTTCCCTGGCCCTTGTCAGAAGCAAGTTGCAAACCCTGGGATAAAAGAATGAGGCTGTGGGAGGAGTGGCTGGTGGGGAGCTTGGTCTCAGTCACCTGTAAGACACATCTTTCCTCTGTCGTGAGTGTGCAGTGTCCTGGTGGCTCAGGCCACATAAAGTACACTCTCAGGGTCGTGTGAGCCAGTTGGCCTGCAGGTTGTGCCCCTGGTTGGGTTGCCCCTGGTCCTTCAAAGTCCTGTGAAACTGGGAACTCCTGTCCCATTTGCTAGTGGAAAAATAGGCAAAGCCTGACCAGCCGAAGTGACCCGGGGTAGCACGCAGGCAGCCAAGTTGGCCTTGGAATTCAGGCCTGCTGGACACACCTGCACGGGAAGGTGGTCAGGACCCTCTGTGTCTGAATAACAGAGGCCCACATTAGTAGTGGTGAAAACAAGATGGCATTCTTATGCTCACATGTTTAGCTTCAGAGGTTGGTAGTTGCCCAGGTCTCTAGGAGCCATGTGGAGGGGTTGGGGGATTTCCAGGCTGTCCCCTCAAAAAAAAAAAAAACAAACCACGCCTACAATGAGGTGTTGTCTTTATGGTTTAGCATGGCTGCCAGAGTCCAGCCATCACACGCTGACTTCCGGACAGCAGGATGAAGGAAAGGTTACAGGAGGCAGGGTGCAAAGGGCACAGGCTTAGGAAGCTGGCTTGGGGCACCTCAGCTTCCATGCCATTAGCAGGAATGTGGCTCCACTGCTGCTGCTGGCCTCCAAGGGAACTGGGAAACATGGCCTTCAGCCTGGGTGGCCATGTGCTCAGCTAAATTCAGGGCTGCTTTTTTGGGGGGGGAGAATATACTGGTGTTGCCTTGGCTGCAGTGTTGAGATGTGGGCTTGGTCGGGACATTTGTGGGTTTTGGAGAGGTGCTTCCGTGGGTGCGGGGTGGGCAGCCACCTGGTGTGGAGCGGAGAGGCTGACGGGCTGACGGGGGAAGCAGGACCAGGCCTGCACCACCTTTTCTGTGCCCCCCTGTGCGCAGGGGAAGGGGATCAAAGTAGACTTTCTTTTTTTTTTTTTTTTTAGTAGTAGACTTTCTTTTTAAACAAATTTATTGTTGTTGTTGTGAGACAGGGTCTCACTATTAGTTCCAGCTGAGCTCAGGCAGTCTTCCTGCCTCAGCCTGCCAGGTGCTGGAATTACAGGCGTGTGCCACCTCTGTGCTAGCTTGGGTTCCAGTTTTTTTGTTTTTTTTTTTTTTTTTGGTCTTTTGAGACAGGGTCTCACTATGCAGTTTGGGCTGGCCTGATCTCAGTTTGTAGCTCAGGCTGGTCTTGAACTTGCAACGATCCTCTTGTGTCAGCCTCCCAAGTGCTGGGATTACAGGCATGTGCCACCATGCCCAGAGGTTCCAGTATTTATTCATTTATTTATTTATTTTGCAGCACTGGGGATCAAACTCTTAACTTCGAACCTGCCAGACAGGCACTTAAACCATTGAGCCAAACTCCCAGCCCTAGTTTTTTTTGAGGCAGGGTTGCACTGTGTAGCCTAAGCCGGCCTCAAACTCACAAAGCTCCTCCTACCTCAGCCTCCCGACTGCTGGGATTAAAGGCGTGCGCCACCACACCCTGCTTGGTTCCAGTATTTTTATTTATTTATTTATTTTTTGCTGCACCGGGGATTGAATTCACAACCTCACGCCTGTCAAACAGGCACTTAAGTCACTGAGCCAAACTCCCGGCCCTGGTTTTTTGAGGCAGGGTCGCACTCTGTAGCTCAGGCCGGCCATGCGCTCACATTGTAGCCCAAGCCGGCCTCGAACTCACAATGCTCCTCCTACCTCAGCCTCCTGAGTGCTGGGATTAAAGGCGGGCGCCACCACACCCGGCTTGGTTCCAGTATTTTTAAAACCAGATTTCAGGTTGAAATCTGATGTGGTGTTTCTGAAAGAGCAGAATGGCTGGTGACCCTAGGGCTGTATGTGCTGCCCCCACTTGGCTGGAGGCCTCTCCCGGTTCACTGTTAGTGTCCCCTCTGCTCCTCCCTCCTCCCTGTGTGTTTCAGCGGGAGAGTTTAGAGCCCAGGCCTCCATCAGAGGTGGAGAAGGTGCTCACCCTAACGGGCCTCCTGGGCGCTGAGTTAGAGACGAGCTAGCTGGGAGCGAGGCCAGCCTGGCTGCAGCTCCTCCCCTTCGCCGCCCCCAGCCTCTCAGCTGCACTCTGGAAATCCAGAGTTCTGAAAATGTAATTTATTTTTCCCTACTCATTTGACAGCAGCTCTGGCCAGAGCCAGCTGTGAGCTGCCTCCTGCGTGCGGCTCTTCGTAATCTTGTATCCAGTTCACTGTGACCAAGTCACGCTTCCTTGCGAAGATGGGCTTGGTTACCAATTTAGGGAGACTGCAGGGGAATATTCTGTGTTCTCCATTATTCCTCCCCACCTTTCCTTTCTTTTCTCCCTCAGTCCTGGGGATTGAGCTCAGCCCTTCCTTTACTGTTTCTTTTGAGATGAACTAACTAGGCTGTTAAGTTGCCCAGCCTGGCCTTGAACTCACAGTAATTCTCCTGCCTCGGCCTTCTGAGTGCTGGGATTACAGGCGTGCACCACCCCGCCCAGCCTAGCCACTGACTCCTGACCCGCAAACCCGAGCAGACCTGCGTGCAATTCCAAAAGCTTTTGGGCCGTGGATGTCTCAGTGGCAGAG
Organism: Dasyprocta punctata; assembly: GCA_004363535.1. Classification (NCBI taxonomy): domain Eukaryota; kingdom Metazoa; phylum Chordata; class Mammalia; order Rodentia; family Dasyproctidae; genus Dasyprocta; species Dasyprocta punctata. The sequence goes on along the minus strand of RJWM01017163.1, from coordinate 26,035 downwards.
TGCTTGCCTAGAACGTACAAGGGTCTGAGTTTCATCCTTGCCAACGTCTTCGTGAAGACCCTGGGTCAATCCCCAATACCCTAGTATCCACCCAGGATGTTTTTGAGACAGCATCTCACTGAATGGCCCAGGCTGCCCTCAAACTTAGGATCCTTCTGCCTTAGCTTCCCAAGCAGCTGGAATTACAGATATGCACCACTATGCCCCACTATGTATGTAATTTTGCGGGGCTCATGAAACAGCCCCAGAGCCATCCACAGACAGATTCAGGGTGCTGATGCCCTTCCAAGCCTCGAGTCTGCGCCTGCACCAGCCAGGCCTCTGCCCCGCTGCAGCTCACTCCCCTAAGTGACTGTTTCCCCAGCAGTCCTGGAAAATTCCCCACCTTCCCAGTTCTTTAGCAGTCAGAAGGCGGGGGACCACTCCTGCCACAGGGGTTTCCTGAGCCTCCCCACCTGCTACCTCCAGCTGGTCTGGGGTGGCGGAGGCCTGGTGCAGAGGCAGCAGCAGGCTCGCGCCACCCTCCTGCAGAGAGGCCCCGCCTGCCCACTCACTGCACAGTGACCAGGGCCACTCCTCGCTCAGCCTCACAGGGGGGTTCCCACAGCCCCGCAGCGGGTAAGGGGTCTCTGACTTAGATGGGGCCCAGTGCGTTCTAGATGGCAACTTCAGGTTTTAGAAAGGCGCGTGGTGCACGCCTGCAACCCCAGCTCCCTGGGAGCCCGAGGCAGGAGCACCCTGGGCCCAAGTGAGTTCAAGGCCAGCCTCAACTGCATAGTGAAACCCTGTCTCAAAAAGACAAAGGAAAAAAGTCAGTGACCCTGGGTGACCTCAGAGGACCCTCCAAGCTGCATTTTGCCTTCGTCCTCCCCACCTGGGAAAGGGGTGACAGGATACCTCCCTGGCCAGGATGTCCGGGCTGACTCAGCCCGCTTGATGGCCCAGTACAGCCTCTCTCAGTGCTGGGTTACGTGTGTGCGTCACCACGCCTGGGGCGAGAGGACATTTTCAGTGCTTTGCCCCATGTGCGGAGGGCTCGAGAGACGGGTCGCAGGGAGAGGCGGAGGGGGTCTCGGCCAGCCCTGCACCTCCAGTCTCCCTCCAGGATGTGCTGGCCTAGAAGAGCGGGTGACATAGATGGCATTGTGCCAAGTCCTGGCTCCCCTCTTCAGTGTGCTCGTGCCCACTCTGGCTGTGCCTCAGTTTCCACGGCTGTGAACGGGGTCTGAACAGCACCCTACTTAGATGATGACTGCGAGTGGGGCACTGGTGGAGGTCAGGCACTTAAAATAGCATCTGGCACAGGGCCCGTGGCAGCAGGCACGAAGACCTGCTCCGGGAGGGAACTCGTGGGCCGGCGTGGGCCGGCGTGGGCGAGGGCGGGAGGGCAAATGGTGGCTGTTATTCTGCGAGTGATGGGAGGCTGTGATGCCTCAGCTGTGCCCCGCTGTCCTTTCCCAGCAACCCTAGGGATATGTCTCTGCCTCCCTAAAGCTCAGCTTCCTTGTTGGTGGGGAGGGGTCAGTAAGAGCTGATGGGGTGGCCTTGGCCAGGGTGGACACTGGAGCTTGGACACAGCCCTGTGAGTCACACACAGCAGGTGGGCTGGCCTGCCTGGCACTGGCCGGCTGGCACACCCTCCCTCCCTCCTCTGCGGGCCAGAAGCTGCTGGAGGCCTCACGCACCGGCTGTGGGCCATTCCCTGGGCCTGACATTGCAGTGTTGTCGGGGGACCCTGGTTCCTTTCTGTTCCTTTTCTCTCTGTAACATGGAGAGGGTTGTGGGTCATGAGTAACTCAGGTGATGATGGAGGAGCGTCACTGGACTCCGAGGCCGACCAGTGCCAGATACGCTTGTCCTCAGGGATGCGGGAGAGAGAGGCCTTCATCCTCTAGACCTGCGCGCTTTGTAGCCCTTTGGGGACCTCCCCAGGAAGCTTCACCCTTCAGAGCCCCACAAATTAGCAAGTCAAGGCACCGAGCATCTTTCAGTCTGTCCATGGGGGCCACGTGCGCGGGGCTGGGGTGCGGCCCAGTGGTGAGCGCTTGCCTAGCATGCAGGAGGGCCTTGGTCCCATCGCCCACACCTGCAGGGAGGAATCAAAAAAAGAAAAAAAAATCCTCCATTACCTGCGCTGCGCTCTGGACACTTCGGGGCTTCGGCTTTTCTTTTCTGCTCCCTCTCCCATTTGGGGACTTGAGTGCCTGTGCATGCCACGTGAATACAGTAGCAGTCACGCCTCGCTACAGCTCGGACCTTCGGTGGATGAATCTGGAGGCCAAGACGCCACCATCACCTTTGTTCCCCGTAACTGGCTTTATCAAGGAGATGGAGGTCTGATTGAATCCAGGCCTGAACTAGTTGGGTTCAGAGAGTCTGTGACCTCCACATCTCCTCTTGCACATCTCTGTTTCTTATTTCACTGCTGTTGAAGCAATATACGCAGATGCCTGGGCCGTATTAGTGGGTGGGTACTGGCTATTGAACCCAGGGCCTTTTTGCAGTGAGTTACGTGCTCAGCATTTTTGTTTTGTTTGGTACCAGGGATTGAACTCAGGACCTTGTGCTTTCCAGGCAGTTGCTTTGCCGCCGAGCTAAATCCCCAGCTTTTTGTTCATTTTAAATTTTGAGATAGGGTAGCTGAGTTGTTAAGTTGCCCAGGCAGAGCTTCAAATTGTGATCCTCCTGCCTCAGCCTCCCAGAGTACAACAATTATAAGCATGTGCCACTATACCTGGCTGCTTACTTGTCCTTAGCTTTGATGTGCCTGACAGTTGTGGGTGCCCTTGTAACCCCTGTACAGCCTCCCAAGGGCAGATGCAGAGCTGTCTCTCGCCCTCTGAGTGGTTTTGTTCTGTTGGGTAGCCCCTCCTCTGTCTGCTCCTGCAGCAGTTTGTCCCTGCTGCGGGGGGGGGGGGCGGCATTCTTGAAAACAGGTTCAGACTGCCCTCCCGCCACCTCCTTGTTTTTGCCTGTCATTCTTTTCTTTCTTTTTCTTTTTTTGTGGTGGTGCTGGGGAGCGAATGTCTGTCTCTTTAAAGCAATTCATTGCCCATAGTTTTGGCAAGAGTGGCCTGGACTGTTTTTCTTTAACATTGCTGGCAGGTCTTTTCTCCTGTCGACTGTGCTCCCTGAGGTGGGCTTTGTCTCACTGGATGCAGTACACGTGCCAGCGTGTCATGGTTCTCTGCGTGGAAGTGGCCTGAGACGCTGGCGTCGGTGAGGCAGGGCGAGGCCCCCGCCTCTCACAGGCCCCAGAGGGACCTTCTAGAGAATTCGCACGTTCCCCACTGCTTGGAATGCTGTGACCCAGGCTTCGGCTTGGCTCCCTGTCTCAGAGCCTCGGGCGGGAGGTGACAGACAGCACCTTCCCTGGGCCTGGGCCTGTGCCCCACGTCAGGGCTCCCGGGTGCTGATGCTCCCTGGGAATGGCCGGTGTGCCCACTGGCCTGCTTCGGACGCCTCACATCTGTTCACACTCAGGTCCTGGGAACGTCCTTGAGGGGTGGCAGCCCCCAGGGGAGCCTCTAGCCACAGCTCCCTGGTTCCCTTTTACAAGTGAGGAATGGGCTGGGGACCTAGCTTAGTGGTGGAGTATTTAACCAGTGTATGAAAGGCCTGGATTTCAGTCCACAAGTGAGGAAACTGAGGCACTGAGAGGTCGGGGCCGGGGCTGGGATGGGAACCCAGGTTTGGCGCTGCGGCCTCTCCTGGCCTCCACTTGCTCCTGGGGTCTGGGCCATGCAAGTCAGGTGAGCACCTGGCACCGAGGCGGGTCCTGCCCGAGGCTTGGTCCTTGCCCTGTGTCACTGCATTGGCCACAGCACTCTTGGTTTTTCCTACATCCTTGCAGTTCCAGCATTGGGCAGCTTGGCTCCCTCTGGCCTATGCCACATCTGGAGTCAGATCTGTGAGGCAGCCTGCGGCGGCCCCAGGGCAGAAAGCAGCCCTCCTGACCCAGAACGACCTGTTTTCTGATCTGAGGGGCTGGCCCTGGAGCTCTTGGGATCTGGGAGGCCTTTCCTGCAGCCATGCAGCCCCAGGACATCCTTTTATTCCCCTGGGCCTGGGGTCTAAACCCTTCTTCCAAGATGGGCCTGGACAAGTGGGGCTCCAGGCTGCCAGCGTCCCTGGCCCCGCCCACTCCCCTGGGCTTGCATCTGTTGTGGCTGCCCTCGCTCAGATTCCTGCCGCTTTTTTGCCAGGCCTCTTGAGAGCTGCCCCTGGTCCTTGGTGGGGAGATTCCTGAGCAGCCTGGGCAGCCCCACGTCCCCACTGCTGCTCCCCGATAGCCTTCCTCCCGCCCCAACCTCCCAGCTTCTGCTAGGGACCCGGGAGCCCGGCGGCAGTGGTGGCGGCGGCGGTGGCGACGACAGCAGCAGCAGCAGCACCTCCTGTGCTGTCACCGGCCCTGGAGCCCCTGTGGGGGGTGGCCCTGGGCTCTGTGTCATTCCCAGTGTCCCAGGCATGCCGAGCGCAGCCCCCACAGCCTTCCCAGCTGGACTCTTGTATCCCTTGAGGCTGGGGTGTATTCTGGCTGACCCCTGACCAGCTGCTGGGTCCCCAGGCTAAGAACAGGGCTCAGGGCTGCCTGAGGTGGTTGCGGGCCTTGGCCTTGGCAAATGCCTAAGAGGGCTGCCTGGCGCTCCATAAATCATAGCTTCAAAGTCTCCACCGGAGAAGAAAGGCCAGGCCTGGGAGAAGCAAGGGGGGCTGGCGCTCGCCCTCGGGTTTTGTTGCCTTGCCCCCCTTTTTTCGTAATTATCCACTAAGCTGCGCGTTCGCAGGGCTGCCGAACCCAGGGGCACATCTGCTGTCCCTTTTGTGGCCCGCAAAGCTGGGCCTGGCAGCAGCTGATTACCATGGACTGGGAGATATTTGCATGTAATTGCCCCAAGTGTTCTTTTCAGAAAAGCCGAGCGCTTTCTTTGTATAGCCCTTCTATTCTTGGGGTCTCCCTTCCACTCTGGTGGACCGGTCCTTTGAAGGCTTCCCCCAACCCTTCCCAGCCTCCAGCCTGAAGCTACTTGCTTGGGTCTCAGGTTTGGTGTCCCCCCTCCCCAGGCGCCTTTCTCCAGCCCACGGTCACCCCAGAGGCAGCCTGGCCTCAGCACACTGCCACCAGCACCTCTCCTTCACTTGGACTTGGCAGGAGAGGGGCACAGGGGTGCCAACAGGAAACCCTGGAGGAGGATGTCACTGTGCTGTCACTCGATGGTTTCAGGATTGTTTCCCCCCTCTTGAGAGCCTAAATTCTCGGGTCCTCCCCAAATTAGATCTTTTTGACTCTGCCAGTTGCCCAGAAATTGCCATCCTGGGGCCACAGAGCGGCCTTTCTGGGCTAGCAGAGCCGGCTCTTTGTTATCACATTTTCTAGTGCAGTAAAGGCTGATATGGCTGAGCCCTGGGCCTCCCAGTCCTGCCTTAAGAAAGCAGACGCTGAGGAGAGAATGGAGAACCCGCCTTCGACCTGTCTCCCCGGACATAACCCGTGCACTGGTGCTGGGGGCCCCAACACCTAAGCTGTCTCCTGTGAAGCATAAGGTGAAGAGTGAGGGGCTTGGGGTACGCTCAGTGGTAGAGCATGCCCCTCCCCCCACGCGCACACACAGACAGAAAGGCCGATCCCAGGATCCAGGCCTTGGGTGTGGGCCTCTTCCGTCCGCCCTACAGCAGATGGCCACTCCCCGCTGTGAGGACCGACCTCCAGGGGCTTCCAGGCCACCTTGGGGACAGGGCCAGATGCCTGGCCTGGGCCCGCTGTGGCCTTCTGTCTGGGGCTCTGTCTGGCTCTTCTGCCTTGGCTGGGGCAGACCATAGGGACCTGGGGGCTGAGAGCTGGTTTGGTGCCAGCACCAGTCCAGCCTTCTGCCATGGGTGTTGGATGTGTCCATCCTCACGACAGCAGCCTGAGCTGTTTGGCTTTTTCTTTTTCTAGATGAAGCTGAGGGGGGTGGGGGTGGGGAGGGTCCTTGCTTGTAGTTGGCTGGAACCCTTGCAGCAGCCAGGTCTGATGAAGTCCAGCTCCGGGCTGTGGAGGCTCCACCTGGCCTTGGCCTTCCAGCCAGGGGAGAAGGCTTTCCAGGTGAGGCTGCCTGCGGTGTGGGCCCACAGCCTCCCTCCCGCCGCTGGGGACAGCCTTGCTCTGGGAAGCACAGCCGGCCCCTCTTCCAGCTGGTCTGTTCCCGCCACCCTCCCCCACCAGCAGGGTCCAAAAGGGTGACCGAAGGCCCCGCATCAGGCCTGCCTGGTCCAGGAAGGGCCCAGCACGGCTTGAGTGGTTGTCAGGCCTTCCCCACCGTGGTGACTGCTTTTTGTCTGGTTATCTCTAATGCGCGGGGTAGAAAGTCAGCCCACTCAGGAGGGTGTGACTGTGAAGTCAGCCTGCTCTTCCCAGCGTGCTGGCTGCTGCAGCCTTCCCTTCGGTTCCTCACGCACACACGCATAAATCTCTTCTCTGTGCTGTGCTGAAAGTTATGCACACTCAGACAATGGCAGGGCGGCAGCAGAGGGGAAGACTCCCTTCCCAGAAGCAGCCACTAAAGTCGCCGTATTGTTTCTACACCAGCCCCTCCCCCTGCTCCCTGTGCCTCCCATTTTTGACCCTGTGGTACATGTGATTTGCTCTTTTTTTTTTTTTTTTCTGCTGGGTATCAAACTCACAACCTTGCGCTTGCCAGGCAGGCACTTATGCCACTGAGCTAAACCCCGGTCCTATTTTTTGAGACGGTCTCACTATGCAGTTCAGGCTGGCCTTGGACTCATTTTGGAGCCCAGGCTGGTCTTGAACTCATAATGATCCTCCTGCCTCAGCCTCCCAAGTGCTGGGATTAAAGGGGTGCGCTACCACGCCCAGCTGATTTATTCATTTTAACTCAGCAGTGTCTACTGATTAAAAGTGATTTCATGTACTTGGAGGCTGAGGCGGGAGGGTTGCTACAAGTTCAAGGCAAGCCTGGGATACATAATGAGTTCAAGGCCAGCCTGAACTACATAGTGAGACGCTGTCTCAAAACCCAAAAATTAATTAGCTAATTAATAAAGAACAAAACCAAAAGTGATTTCAAAGTGGATTTGGGGTCACTTGCCCTTAAAGAATTGCCCCGACATGGTGCTGTGCTGCACCACGGTGATGCCAGATCAGAGCCCTTGGGAGCTGGAGCTGTGGGCTCCCTTGTCTTCGTGCCTGGGGAGGGGCTGGGATGGCCCAGAGGGCAGGGGTAGGCCAGAGGAGTTCAGTGTGACCTCACGGTCCTCAAATACCCGAAGGCAGGCAGGGTGACAGCAGCTGCTCCTGAGTCTCTCTGAGGACAGTGCAGAGCCCGGCTTGGGTTACCACAGGGAGGGAGGCCGGGCCGGGTTAGGATCTGGGCTGGGAGTCATCTGTCGCTCCTGACTGAGCTGGCCGGTGCTGTTTATGAAGCGCTGTTATCACGGACTCTGCAGGGGCGGGATTCAGATGCCCGCGTTACAAAGGCTCCCGCGGCTGCGCGAAGGCAGCCGCCCACCTCCTCTGACCTGGCCGGGATCCAGGTGTGTGCTGCAGCCGGACGCCAGCGCCACGCGAGTTATGTCATAGTGCCCTTGCGGTGTGTCAGGATCGCCATCGCACAGAGGAGGAAACTGAGGCCCACGACCACGCAGTGGGAGGGCCTGTGGCTGGGTGGGCTCGGGAAGGTAGCTGCAGTGTGGACGGGTCACGTCCTCTTTTACCTGACTCCTCTCATTGGGGAATGTTTTCCTCCAGAAGGAGAACAGTTGTGTTTTATTTGCAAGTAGGAGGCATTTTTAATAAAAGACCCAACATTTGGACGAGCGGTCTCTATCCCCTTCCCCCACAGTTCTGCCGAGATAAACAGCTTTAATTTTTCCTGTTTGGTGGTGGTGGTAGCTTTCTTTTCCTTTTGTTTTATGTTATGTTTTGTTTTGTTTTGAGACAGGGTCTCACTATGTAGTTTCGACTGGCCTTGAACTCACTGTGTAGCCCAGGTTGACTTTGAACTCACAGCAATCCTCCTGTCTCAGCTTCCGGAGTGCTGGGATTACAGGCGTGTGCCGTCATCCCCTGCTGGCGAGGCAGGGCCCTGGGATAGGGTGTTTTTGCCCCACCCCAGCTAATAGCTGCTTTTCCTTGCCCTGATCATGTAGGGATGGGGGTTCTGCAGGAGGAGACAGCCTCCCTCAAGGGTTGTCCTCATCTGCGGTGTCCCTCTGAGCCATATCTGCCCATGCTGGGACGCTGAGGCCCCACCGACTGTTGCCCTGCACCCTAGAAGCAAGGGGAAGGAGAATGGGCACAGCAGGAGGTGTCGTGGTTCGCAGCTTCTGCCGCCCTGGAGACTCCAAGCCGGTCAGCATCCCCGCGTGCCCCATGGGCACCCATTTCATATTGTGGCTGGGCAGCCCAGCAAGGTGGGAGCAGTCACACCAGGCTTGTCCAGGGTCCTGGAGGACCTCTGCGGGGAGGTGACAAGGAGGCGGGGGAAGAGTGGGAGGGCCTCCCATCTGAGGCACCGCAGAGGCCGTGGAGGGGGAGGGGGAGGTGACGGAGCCCCGTGCAGAGTTCTGAAAGGCGGGAAGCCGGGGTCCTTTAGGTGTCTTTTGTGTTTGAGGCGAGGGGTCTCACCGTGTCACTCGGTCTGGCTGGGAGTCCTGGACTCAGGCAGTCCCCCGTATCCCTGAGTGGCAGGGACCACAGGCCTGGCTCAATCGCGGTGCCCAGCAGGTGGCCTGTGACAGACACTGTGGGACCTGCCGGGGCTTGCCTGTGCGCTGGGCCGTCCTGAGGCGCCTTGTGGTCCTCTCCTCTCGGACCCGTGAGCAGCGCAGGCTGCGCTCCCGAGGTCCTCACCACCTCTTATCTTAGGCATTTTCAAACCCGAGCCAGAGACTCCCCATGCCTCAGTTTCCCCCGATTCTGCTCCTTGGACCCTGGGGTACTGCCTCAGGAGTGCCTGATGGGTGGGGAGCAGCCCGAGTCCCCTGGGTCAGCTCGTCCCTGCGCCGGTCTTCTCTGCCGAGCTTCGCCCTCCCCTCCAGCCCCAGCTCCTCCTACATGGGGGCCACAGCGAGCGGCCCTCCCAGTGCTGCCTGTGCCCGAGAAGCAGCCGGGGTCCCCAGCTGGAGACCTCCAGGCCTTCATGGGCCCACGGCTTCTGCCCTCCTCCTTGGGGCTCCTTCCTCTCACTGCGGGTCCTTTCCACGCCCCAGGCTAGGCTGGGCCGGGCGACCTCGGCTCCCAGTAGTGCCCAAGAGCTTGTCTGCGGGGCCGGACTGAGTCACTGCAGCAGAGCGAGTGCTGCCCACAGAGTGAAAATATTTACAGTCCGACCGTTTACAGAGCAGGCTGGCCAGACCCCACTCCGGGAGGCACAGAGGGTCACAGGCCGCGTTGGTTAGGGGCAGAGACCCCTACAGTCCCCTTGGCCTCTGTTGCTGTGTGACTTTGAGTGAGCTTGTTACCGTCTCTGAGCAAACTGGTGTGAAGCGAGGTGCCCGGATAAAGGCCGGACAGCCTTGCTCCTGTAGAGGGTTGTCACTCGTTCACTGAGTGACCCTCAGCTCCAGATCCCAGCCTCAGCTCGGTATGAACAGGCCAGAAGCTGGGCTTGGAGCAGGGTTTGGGGGTCTGTGACGTGGACAGATGGGGGATTTGCTTCCTGGGAGGCGAGACAGGCTGCCTGGAAGGTCGAGGGATTTCCTGCCCATCAGGGACCACGCTGAGTGTCCAGGGAGCCAGCCCTGGTGCAGGGCTTCAGCGGGACTGACTTGGAGGTGTGGCCCGGGGCCAGCTCCCCTGGGCGGAGCAGGTTCCATTCCTCAGCTCCATCTTCAGACCCCGCTGTGAGGGCCCTGGGAGAGAAGCCGTCTGGACGGGTCTGCTCATGGCTGCAGCCCTCCCACCCATCTTTCCTCCAGGAGTGAGCTCCCAGCTCTGGCCACACCTCCCCTGACTGTAGCCCAGCCCCACGACCAGCAGAGGCCCCTCCAGCTAAATCCTCATCTTCCTCTTTACTTCTCCGGGCCACATGTGCTCAGCCCCCAATGTGCCAGCTGCGTGGCAGCCGTGGTTAGGGCATCCACCGAGTACCTCTCCGTGTCCTGGGGCCCTCGATGCCCTGTCCTTCGCATAGCTCAGAGCGGCCCTGGAGGCCACCGGAGCTTCCTGAGCAACAGGGCGGAGGCTGCGGGAACTGTGGCCCCAAGGCCCTGGAAAGTAGCAGTGCCCTCCCAGGATGCCCCTGGCTGGGCCTGTGCCTGGGGGTGCGATGTCCCCGGGCAGTTCTGACTGAAGGGGGGGTGGGCAGTGTGTGCAGAGCCCCCGGCCTGGCTTTCCGGGCTGGAGGGTTGAGTGTGGCCGTGGAAAGGGCTGGGACAAGGGACTGGGTGAGGGAGGGTGGAGAGGTCGCCAATGTGAGAGTGTAGTCGTGTGTCCTGGAGGACACTTCGCTCTGTTGTGTTCTGTGGTGCTGGGGATGGAGCCCACAGCTTCCAGCCATGACTGTCATAAAACACTGGCTCCACCAGCTTTGGCTGCTGCCACTGTGAAGAGACAGATCCTGTTGCCCTGAGCCCAGCCCACAGGTGCCGTGGTCGCCTGCCCGGCGCCAGCTTCAGGGGGTGCCCAGGGCAGCTGCCGAGTTGCCAGGCCACCTCATAAACAGAGGCCTCCATGGGTCTCCTTGCTGTTGCCCAGGCCCAGCTGGCAGCTTGGCTGTATCTCTCACGCTGGGAAGGGCACAGGCTGAGGAGGGTCCCTTCACCCCATTTCCAGCTGGATCTTCTAGGGGTGGGGGGCTGTGAGCCTGGGGCGATCGATGGCCAGCCCTATGGGCCACCATCCAACCCTCTGCTGTGGTCTTGAGCTAGAGCCAGGCCCTGCCCTCCCCCCAGGGCGTGCCGGGCTCCTGAGGTGCAGGAAGGAGCCCTCCCGGGGCTCAGACTGTGAGGCCACCCACAAGGGTTTGGAGAGCGCCTGCTGCCCTTGCGTCTGAACTCTCCTTTCTTTATGGGCATGCACATGTGTGCGCATGCATGTGGGCAAATGTTAGCGATAAAACTAGGGACTTCATACCAAGGTACATTCCCCAACCCTGTTTCTGTGTTTTGTTTTGAGATAGGGTCTCGCTAAATTGCTGTGGGTGCCCAGGCTAAGCTTGAACATGCCATCCTCCTGCCTCAGCCTCCCAGAGTGCTAGGATCACAGGTGTGCACTGCCACGCCTGGCTGGGAGCGTTTTTCTTACTTCTGTTGAGGTAGAGTTTCCATAGCCCTAAAACAAAACATTTGAAATGGTACCATTGAGTGGCATTTAGCATATTCCTAGCATTGTGTAACCGTGAGCTTTATATTAACTCAAACATTCACCACCCCTAAAGGAAACCTCATACCCAGGAAGCACTGGCTCTCATTCTGCCTTATTGGAGTTGCTGGCAATGTCAGCCTGTGTCTGTCTCCAACTCCCCTGTCCTCAGCAGGCACGGAGCCACGCATTTGGTGACCTTTGGTGTCCGCCTTCTTTGATTGTGTTTCTGAGATTCATCCAGGTCGTTGCAGGTCTGAAGATTCTGTTCCCGCCTGTGGTTAAATTGTAGTCTCTCAGCCAGAAGTGGTGCACACCTCCAGTCACAGCACTGGAGGCTGAGGCAGAAGGTCCCAGGTTTGAGCTCAGGCTGAGTAACTTTTATGGCTTAGTGAGAACCCATCTCAATATAAAATATTTTTTAAAAAGGGCTTGGATTCAATTTTCAATACAAAATAAAAAGGTCTGTTTTATGAACATTCTATATTTTGTTTGTCCATTCATCACTTAATGGATCTGTCTACTTTTGGTGATGCTGAAAAGTAATAATGCCATGATGATTTTTTTCATTCTGTTTTGTTGTCTGAGACAGAGCCCCACCATGAGGCCCAGGCTGGCCTTGAACTTGTGGCATCTTCTTATCTCTGACTCCCTAGTGTTCAGCTTTTTGAAAACTGCCAAAATATTTTCCATGGTGGCTGCACCATTTTATTTTATATCCTACTAGTAGAGTATAAGAGTTCTATATCTGCCAACCACTTATTTTTATTTTATGTTTTGTCTTTTTGATTTTTTTTTTCATATTTTTGAGACAGGGTTTCACTATGCAGTTCAGGCCTTGACCTTGAACTTTGAGCAGTCCTCCTGCCTTAGCCTCCTGAGTGCTGGGATTAAGGGCATGTAATACCACGGCCAGCAACCACTTGTTATCTGTCCTTTTTTTGGTTTTAAATAAAGGTATTGGTGCTTATGAAGTGGTATTTCATATGGTCTTAAATTTCTCCAATGACTTATGATGTAGTGCATCTTTATAAGTGCTAGCCATTTGTATATCTTTTTTTAGAGACGTATCTGTTCGGGTCTTTTGTCTTTTTTTTTTTTTTTGTACTGGGAATCGAACTCACATCCTCACACCTGCCAGGCAAGCACTTAGGCCACTGAGCTAAATCCCTGGCTCTATTTTTTGAGACAGGGCCTCACTGTGCAGTTCAGGCTGGCCTTGAACTCACTTTGTAGCCCAGACTGGTCTCGAACTCTTAGCGATCCTCCTGCCTCAGCCTCCTGAGTGCTGGGATTCTTTTCTTTTTTTTTTTTTTTTTTTTTTTTTTTTTTTTTTTTTTTTTTTTTTTTTTTGAGACTGGGTCTTGCCATGTAGCCCAGACTGGCCATGAACTCATTCATGGTGATTCTCCTGCCTCAGCCTCTCAAGTGTTGGGATCACAGACATGTTCCACTACACCCAGTGTACCTTTTTTGTTTGTTTGTTTGTTTTTTTGGTGCAAGGGATTGAACCTAGGATTTTCATACTGAAGTGTATGTTCAGCCCTTTTTTATTTTTATTTATTTATTTACTTTCTTATTTTGAGACAGGGTCTTGCTGTATAGTTCAAGGCTGGTCTCAGACTCACAGTAATGCTCCTACCTCAGCCTCCCAAGTGCTGGAATCACAAACATACACCACCACATCCAGCTTTATTTTCTATTTTAAGACAGCATATTGCTAAGTTGTTTTTTTTATTTTTATTTTTTATTTTTTTGCCTGGGCTGTGGGCTTGAACATGCAACCCTCCTGCCTCAGCCTTCTAGAGTGCTGGGATTGCAGGCATGTGATGCCACACTCAGCTTCCTTTGCCCATTTTTGAATTGAATTGATTATCTTTTATCGTTGCCTTGAAACATTTTTTTTTCTTTTTTCTTTTTATACTATTTGGGATTAAACCCAGGGCCTCACATGCTAGGCAAGCGTGGTACCACTCAGCTAATTGCCACCCCGCCCACCCCCCGCTTTTTTAGCCAGCTCTTGCTAAATTGTCCAGGTTGTCCTTGAATTTGAATGTCTCCTACTTCAGCTTCCTGAGTAGCTGGTATTACAGACGTGTACCACCATGCCTGATTTAAAAATAGTTTTTATGTGCTCTGGTTCCCGAGTCTGTCTTCCGTGCTGTGGGTTGACTGTTTGCTCTGAATAGTATCTGTTTCTGCAGAGCCGCGGTGGGCCGGGACCTCCATGTGGCAGGCCAGCCTTCTACCCTTGAACTGTATCCAAGACTCGGAAAGCCTGGGCTCCTGATGAAGTCCACTTTGTATCTCTTTTTTTCCTTGCTCAGCTTTTGGTTTCATAGCTAACAATCCATTGCTAAACCCAAGGTCACAGAGGTTTCCCCTGTGTTTTCCTCTTAAGACTGTTACAGTTTTACTTTTTACATTTAGGTCATTGATCCAGTCAGAGGTTTTTCTTCGGCTTTTGTTTTCTTCCGGTGCAGAGGATTGGACTTCGCACATGCGAGGGACTGGCTTTATGGCCGAGCTATGGCCCCAGCCTGTTGTGTGTTGTGTGTTAGGGTGTGAGGCAGGGATCTGCTTTCATTCTTTTCCAACTGGATTTCCAGTTGTCCCAGTTCCCTTCATTCAAGAGAACCTTCTTACTCCATTGAATGTTCTGGCATCCATGGTGAAAATCAATTGACCGTAAATAGAAGGGTTTATTTCTGGACTCCAATTCTATTCCCCAGGTCTGTTCTTTTGCCAGTACTGCACTGTCTGATTACCACTGTAGTGTGACTGGGAAGTGAGATGTGTGAGCCCTCCATCTTTGTTGCTTGTCTTCCAAGATATTTTGGCTACTGGGTGATTGGAAATTTTTAGTTTTTAGTACTGTACTGGAGATTGAACCCGCGTCCTTCACACTGAGCTACATTCCAGCCCTTTTTTCTTTCTTTATTTTTTAAAAGTTTGAGACAGGGCCTTGCTAAATTGCCAGACGGAGCTTGAGCCTGTGACCTCTTGGGAATGTTTTTTCCTACCCGCGTTGCACTCACACTTCTCCCTATATTTCTGTGGTGTTCAGTGAGCTTTTGGAAGCAGGCCGCAGCTCTGGGCTGGATTCTCTGTGTGTGCCGTGCCAGGTCAGGGCCTCCTGCAGACCACCGTGAGGAGTCACTGGCAGGCCTCGTCCGTACCTTTCCCCGGCTGTCCTTCATGGGTTTTTCTAAAGCCTGTGGCTGTCAGGGCCCCGTCCAGCATCCGCCCAGCGTTTGTCGGCCAGTCTTCCTATGCCCCCCAGCTTGGCTCCCCGCATTCTTCTCGCGCTCCACGTTGCCCTTCGGGGAGACGAGGCTGCTTGTCTCACGGAGGCCACAGTCTGCTGTTCTTGCTGTCCCTTAGGATGGGACCGAGAGCAGCATTTTTGTCAAGGTTGCCACCCAGGCACCCTGGCTGGTGGAATGCGCTCCCGAGGGGGGAATCTGGCCCGTTCCCGGGACGCTGTCCCGTCCTGTGGCTCGGGGGCACACCACGCGGCAGCAGTGGTGGGGACAGGTGCGGGGTGCAGGGCCTCCTGTGTGCCTCGCCTGTGACTGAGCCGCATCAGAGCCACTGTCTCCCCGCCTCAGCACAGCCCGGTTAGGCGGCTGGAAAGCCGGGGTTCAGACAGGCTCAGTGATTCCTGCAGCGCACAGCAAGAGGTGTCGGGGACAGCAGCTGGGTCCTGTGGCCCCGTGGCCACACTCATGGTCACTGCACACAGAAGTCAGAGAGCAGGCTGGGGACCCCACGGGGCAGGAGAGGGTCTGAACGAGAGCGCTTCCCCCTCAGCTGGGTCGGCGGGCCTCGCCAGTCTGGGCGACACTGTAGTCCTGACATGGTCACCATCGCTCGCCTTTAGCTCCCCGTGGATGGGGCCAGGCCAACCTCGGGTAGCCAGGGCAGGCAGGGAGGAACTGGCTATGGGCCCCCAGGGCGGCTTCTTGGCGTCGTGGAAGTCTCCGGGGTTCCCAGGGGACAGAGTGGGAGGGTGGCAGGGACCCACTCTCAACCCAGGGCAGCCAGCAAGCCGCCGGCGCTCACGCCACTTCTGTGTCGCAGATGAAGATGTGTGTGTGTTCAAGTGCTCGGTGTCTCGCGAGACGGAGTGCAGCCGCGTGGGCAAGCAGTCCTTCATCATCACGCTGGGCTGCAACAGCGTGCTCATCCAGTTCGCCACGCCCAATGGTACGTGTCCGCCATCGGGGGGGGGGGCGTGGGGGGGTCTTTTTTTTTTTTTTTTTTTTTTTGGCTTTTTTGAAACAAGTCTCACAATGTAGTTCTTGCTAGCCTTAAACTCACTATGTAACCCAGGCTGACCTTGGACTCAGGGTGATTCCTGCCTCAGCCTGCCGAGTGCTAGGATTACAGGCGTGCGCCACCACGCTCAGTTTTAAGCCATTGTCCTGGTGGAGAGAAGAGGATCATTTGAGCCCAGAAATTCAAGGCCAGCCTGGGCAACTTTGTGACAGTGTCTCTAACAACCACCACAATAGTTAAAAATAATAATAATAATAATAGTAGTAATAATTGTAGTCCTGTCACACCGTCCTGGTAACGGTATGCTGTTGCTGCTTGGAACAAACTGCTGGCGCTGGGTCCTTTGTGTCCTTTGGGGCTCAGCCCTTGCCCCCACAAGTGATCCCCAGCCCCAGTGCTTCCCCCCCACCTCGCTCCAGCCTGTGTGGCGGAGTCCAGGCATTGAGAGAAGCCGCTGGAAGGTTCTCAGCAGCCCTACTTCAGGGACGTGGATGGGCACACAGGGTCCCTGAGGGGTGGCCACGTGGAGGTGGGGAAGACAGCCAGGGGAAGGCTGAGAGGACCTCGGGGCGGGGCGAGGAGCTCCTCTTGGATCCAGCCGGCCTCCTGCCCACAGCCGTCTTCATGTACATAAATGCAGCAGGTCCCTACTTTTATAAGTTAAACTGCTATTTCCCACACTACTGGGGATTTGAACCCTAGGGTGTTGTACCACTGAACTACACTTTTTATTATTTTGAGACATGGTTTCACTTAGTTACCCAGGCTGACCTCAAACTGTTTTTTGTTTTTTGTTTTTTTTGGTACTAGGTTTCAAACTGACCTCAAACTTTTTTTTTTTTTTTTTTTTGCGGCACCGGGGATTGAACTCACAACCTCGCGCCTGCCAGGGCAGGCGCTTAAGGCACTGAGCCAAACTCCTAGGCCTGGTTTTTTGAGGCAGGGTCGCACTATGCAGCTCAGGCCGACCTTGCGCTCGCATTGTAGCCCAAGCCGGCCTCGAACTCACAACGCTCCGCCTACCTCAGCCTCCCGAGTGCTGGGATTAAAGGCGTGCGCCACTGCGCCTGGCTGACCTCAAACTTTTGATCCTCCTGCCTCAGCCTCCTGAATAGCTAGAATTACAGGCTCACAACACCCCAATTTTTATTTTATTTTTTATTTTTTATTTTTTTTGAGGCAGGGTTGCACTATGTAGCTCAGGTCGGCCTTGTGCTCGCGTTGTAGCCCAAGCCGGCCTCGAACTTGCAATACTCCGCCTACCTCAGCCTCCCGAGTGCTGGGATTAAAGATGTGCGCCACCACGCCCGGCTTGCAACCCCCCAATTTAATTGACATAGAGCAATTTTATCTATTTGTAGGGTTAAACTTTATCATAGGTATGTATATGTAGGGGAAAAAATGCAGTCTATACAGCAGTGGTGGCAAACCTATGGCCCACATGCTGTAGCAGGCCGTTCCTATTGTTGAAAACTCCAAAAAGTTCGTCATCACTGCTATATGGGGTTTGGTAGTTGCAGTTTGAGGCATCTTAGGAGCACTTTGGAATGTATTTGGCAATGCCAAGGGGAGACTATTGTAATATAGATTCATAAGTTAAAAAAAAGAGAGAAATGCCGAGTGTGGTGGTGCATGCCTATAATCCCAGCACTTAGGAGGCTGAAGCGGGAGGATCACAATGAGTTAAAGGGCAGCGTGGGGTAGATAAGCAAGTTTCAAGGCCAACCTGCTCTCTATAGCAAAACCCTGCCTCAAAACCCAAAAAAACAAACCAAAACAAAACAAAATGAAATAACCCCAGCAGGGGGCAGGGAGTATAGTTTAGCAGTAAACTATGTATACTTCGCTAGTTCGTGTACTCCAGGGCTGAGTTCAATCCCCAGTACTACCAGAAAAGCAAAGCGAAACAAAACACCACCAAGCGATGAATGACTTTATTTTTCTGAGGCAGGGTCTCACAGTATAATTCTGGCTGGGCTTGAGTTCACTGTGTAACCCAGGCTGCCCTTGAACTCACAGTGACCCTCCTGCCTCAGCCTTCTGAGTGCTGAGATTACAGCCCTGTGCTACCATGCCCAGTGAAGCAATGACCATTAACAGTGATACTGCCAGTTCCTCTGAGGTTCTTCCTGCTCCTCTTCCTCTTCTTTTCTTCTTCCTGTTGCCTTTTCCTCTTCTTTTTTCTCTTTCTCCATTGTTTTCTTCCTCTTTTCTTCTTCCTCCTCCTCTCTTCTTTTGTGGTACTAAGGATGGAAGCCAGGTCAGGCAAGTGCAGCCCTCTCTCACTTCATCCACCTCGCTGGACATGGAGGTGGCGTCTGTGTCCACCGCCCCACGCAGACACTGCCACGCTGCCCTCGGGAGATGCCAGGCTCGTTCCTGCCAGGCCACCCCCACTCTTCCAGAACCAGCCCTGCTGTTCTTGGTCACCAAGTGGCAGTCTTGACTGTATTTCGCCTCCCCTCCCTTCCCTCCCCCATTCCCCTCCCTCGCCTCTTCCTCCTCCTCTTCTGTTTATTCTTTTCCTCTTTTCTTTTCCTCCTTCCCTCTCTCGTTCTCTTTCTTTCTTTCTCTTTGAGACAGGGTCTGACTGTGTAGTTCAGGCTAGCTTTGAACTCACTATGTAGCCCAAACTGGCCTTGAACTCTTGGTGATCCTCCTGCCTCAGCCTCCCAAGTGCTGGGACTGCAGGTGTGCGCCACCTCGCCCAGCTTCCTTTTCCTTCCTGCTTTATTTACTCCTGTGTTTGGTGCTGGCCATGCTCGGCATGGAGGCCAGGGCCTTCCACAGGTGAGGCCCTCGCAGTACCTCAGAGTTGTACCCTCGGCCCCTTTTCTTTTAAATGTGAATATTGTTTTGTGGGGGTCACTGAACCACACAGGCGCTGTGAGGAAAGCCGGGCATGCAGCCGGACAGAGCCCTGTGATAGCCACACGCTCCGGGCTGCGGGCAGGTCCCTCACTGCCCCATGACCTGGCTTCCCCTCCCCATCCATCATCGCAGATTTCTGTTCCTTCTACAACATCCTAAAGACGTGCCGCGGCCACACCCTGGAGCGGTCGGTGTTCAGTGAGCGCACGGAGGAGTCCTCGGCTGTGCAGTACTTCCAGGTAGGGGGCGTCGCCCTGGCCCTGGTCGCCTGCACCTGGTGACCCGTCCCACCTGCCTACTCGCAGATCCCACGTGGGATCCGGTCTTGGCTCTGTCCCTTATTAGCCGTGTAGCCTTGGGCAAGTGTCCTCTGCTTGCTGGGCCTCAGTTTCCTTATTTGTGACACCTGAGAGGGTTGCTGGTAGGATCTGAGTGCAGGTGAAGCCTGGGCTCTAGGCTTTCTGAGCAAAGCTAGAACCATTGCACTGTCCTGACCCCCTCTGTGGTCCAGGGCCCAGAAGCACTGGGACACCCCCAACAACTCGAGGCGGTAAGTGGTGTTATTGTCCCATTTTACAGATGACAAACTGAGGCCCAGAGAGGTTAAGTGACTTGCCCCAAGTCACGCAGCTCTTAGGCAACAGAGCCGAGACGGGAAGCCAGGTCTGCCTGATGCCAAAGCCCGTGGCCCTGCAGGTGCCACGCTGCCTCCCCATCGCCTGTTGCCTTACAGAGACACCGCACCTCACCCGCCTGCCACTCTGAGCTCTAGGGTTCTGGGTCACCACCTGTTCTCCCCTTCTTGGGGCCCCGAAGCTGGGGCACAAGCCCCTGATGCCAGAACCCCACCTGTGGCAAAGCTTGTGGTCTCCTGGCTTCCAAGTGCAGGTGGCAGGTGCCTATGTCCCTGAGCCACAGTGGTGGTGACCTTCCTGGGCTGCCCCTCAGGCCGCCGCTCCCTCTCCTGAGCAGCTGGCAGCCGGTGCCAGTGGGGCCTGGGCCGGCAGCGGGCACTCGGCCTCCGCAGGGAGGTGGAAGCCCACCACGACCTTCCCTCTGCAAGGCTGCCGCGTCTCTGCTGCGCGCCACCCGGTGCCCTGTGCCATTGCTGTGTCTCTGTTCCAGTTTTACGGCTACCTGTCCCAGCAGCAGAACATGATGCAGGACTACGTGCGGACGGGGACCTACCAGCGAGCCATCCTGCAGAACCACACCGACTTCAAGGACAAGGTGACCGGGGCCGGCTGGGCACCAGGACCGCTTCCCTGTTTCTCTGTGTCTGCTCAATGATTTTTTTTTTTTTTTGTCAGGGTTTTTGAGACAGGGTTTCAGTTCAGGCTGGCCTTGAACTCACTTTATATCCCAGGCTGGCCTTGAATTCATGTGGATCCTCCTGTCTCAGCTTCCTGAGTGCTGGCATTACTGGTGTGGGCCACCATGGGTATTTTTATCTCAGATTTTTCTTTCTTTCTTTCTTTCTTTTTTTTTTTTTTCTGTCTTTTTTAGACAGGGTCTCACTATGCAGTTCAGGCTGGCCTTGAACTCACTTTGTAGCCCAGGCTGGTCTTGAACTTGTGTCGATCCTCCTTCCTCAGCCTCCCAAGTGCTAGGATGACAGGCACGCATTCCATGCCCAGGTGGCACAGACTTCTAAGAAGGCAAGCTCTCCCCATAAGCAGGCATGTAGTTCTGCAGCAGTGGGCACCAGCCCTGATACAGTCACATGCATGCACACCTGTGCCCACGCCCACGCCATGGATGCCAGGCAGCAGCCTGGGTGCTTTTCCCCCAGCGGCTCACTGACTGGCTCTAAATCAGGGCCCCACACCTCCCTCCTGGGGTTCAGTTCTTGACGCAGGCAGCTCACAGCTCTCAGGCAACTTATTCCTGCTTCACCATAAAGGATTCCCAAGGCCACTGAGGAAGAGAGGCCTGGGAGGGTGTGTGGAAGCCTCCCTGCGTGAGCAGCTGTCCTCAGGTTCTGGGGCTTCACCGCAAGGCTGGGGGCTCTCACAGACCACATGCAGACAGCCAGCAAGGCCAGCCAGTCCGGATCCTGCTTGGCCTCGGGATGTAGCACCCCTCCCTCCGGCAAGGGCAGGAGGACAGGTCTCTGTGAAACGAGGAGGTTAGAGAGGTTTTTTTTTTGTTTGTTTTGTTTTGTTTTGTTTTTTGGTGTTTCTGAAACAGGGTCTCAGTATGTAGTTCAGGCTGGCTTGAACTCATAATCCTCCTGCCTCAGCCTCCCGAATGGTGGGTTTATAGGCATATGCCACCATGCCCAGCTAGGTCACAATCTGTTCAGAGCCACTTCCGAGACAGAAAGACAGGACAGTCTCCATGTCCTGCTATGAGGAAGGGAATGCCTCCTTCTGTGGCCCACCTCAGGGACAGAGTGATGAGCCAGGAATTCAGGACAGAAATCAAGACACTGTGTTGTGACATCACAGGCCGAGACGCCTGTGATCTCTCAGCCAGTCCCCAGTGCCTGATTCAGTGTGTGAAGTGCAGGCACCGCCCTGTATTTAGGCCTCTGGACTTCCAGGGAGGCGGCATTCCGGCCGAACCATAATCGACCCTGTCCCTCCCCTCACTCGGGCTGTGCCCAGGGCGCCCATGCACTGCACGCTGCTCTACCACCGAGCTGCACCCAGCCCTTCCAATTCCACCGAGATGCTTTTTTTTTTTTTTTTTTTTGCGGCACCGGGGATCGAACTCACAACCTTGCGCCTGCCAGGCAGGCACTTATGCCACTGAGCCAAACTCCCAGCCCTAGTTTTTGTTTTTTTTCTGAGGCAGGGTCGCACTACGTAGCTCAGGCCGGCCTTGAGCTCGCGTTGTAGCCCAAGCCGGCCTCAAATTCACAACGCTCTTCTACCTCAGCCACCCGAGTGCTGGGATTAAAGGCGTGCGCCACCACGCCCGGCTCTCACCGAGATGCTTTTAACGCAAATGAGCAGTGTGCAGTTGTGATTAAAAGGACAGTGCGGGGCATAGAGCGTCCCCAGATGGTCCCCATCTTCTGGTGGCTAGGTGTAGCGACTCTCAGTGCTGTCTGGGTCACAGTGTTGCAACACAGCTGCTCTGCTTTTCTCTTTCACTAGTGTCTCATCCACTGCCTGATGTGGTCCACACTCTGTAAAGTAGGCTCAGTGTTTGATTCCTTGGTCCAAGTAAGGATTCTTTCAATGTTCTGAGCATGTCCAAGGTCGGCGGGGCTAAGGTTTTGTAGGTCAGGTGTAGTACATGCATTATGAATTTTCTCTTATTTCTTGCTACTGGGAATTGAACCCAGACTTTGCACTGAGCTCCAATCCCAGTTCTTTGTGGTGTTTTTTTTTTGTTTGTTTGTTTTGGCTTTTTGAGTCAGGGTCTCGCTATGTGGTTCAGGCTGGTCTTGGGCTCACTTTGTAGCCCAGGCTGGTCTCAAACTTGCAACAATCCTCCTGCCTCAGCCTCCTGGGTGCTAGGACTACAGGTGTGTGACACTATACCCAACTTTAGCCCCAGTCCTTTTTAACTTTTTGTGTTTTGAGACAGGGTCTTGCTAAGCTGCCAGGCAGAAGGTGTGATCTTCCTGCCTCAGCCTTCCAGGGCACTGGGATTACAGGCCTGTGCCACCTTGCCCCATTTAATTGTACTTTTTACTCTCATCTTTCCCCCTGGGCCAGCATTTGTTTTCCATTTGAAATCAGTTGGGAGCTTGCATTTTCACTCTGGCCCTTCTACCCGCCAGGCCGCAGAGCCCCAGAGGCTGTGCTCTGTGCCCAGCAGGCCCTGCACTCTTGAAGCCTGCAGCCCCGAGGCCTGGCGCTGGCGGGGCTTCTCCTGCCCGGGGCCCCGCCCTCGGCTCCACCACCCTCGCCTCTTCCTCCCCTCCACCTGGGTGTTGCTCCCAGGTGCCCTGCCCCAGCGGTGCGATTCCTTCACAAACCTGAGCTCCCCAGGCCAAGTGCCTTTGTTAGGAGCCCTCTGGCTCTTCCACGCCCTCCTCAGAGTCCTCATTGCTCTTTTATTCTTACTATAGTAGCTCAGAACCGTTCCGTAGTTGATGCAGTCATGGCCCACATTTCCGGGTGTCTGGGTGTCCCTGCGTTGGGGTCATGCCTGGGGCCCAGCACCTCATGCCCACCATTTCCAGATCGTGCTCGATGTCGGCTGTGGCTCTGGGATTCTGTCGTTTTTTGCTGCCCAAGCTGGAGCCAGGAAGATCTACGCAGTGGAGGCCAGCACCATGGCCCAGCACGCCGAGGTCAGTGCCCTGGTACCAGGGGCGCCTTGTCCTTAATCTCGGTGCCCACCTAGAGCCTCCAGGGGGCCTGGCACCCGGGTCAGGCAGTGTGGGAGTTAAGGACACCCCCTCAGTGCCTCGTTGCTAAAGCCATGTGGAGGTGGGGGCTGGGGCTCGCTGCCACCCC
Organism: Dasyprocta punctata; assembly: GCA_004363535.1. Lineage (NCBI taxonomy): Eukaryota > Metazoa > Chordata > Mammalia > Rodentia > Dasyproctidae > Dasyprocta > Dasyprocta punctata. Next base: position 3,163 of record RJWM01017163.1, on the reverse strand, counting down.
CCATGACTAGGGCCAGGGCTGGCATGGGGCCTTGCGCTTCCGGGGAGACCTCTGGGGTATATAGCTGGCTTCTCTGAGCCTTGCCTCCATGTCCAGCGCAGGTGACAACAGCGTCTCATTTTGCGAGTTTATGTTGTCCTCTCCTTTTCCTTTTTTTCGTTTTCGCTGAACAATTCCTTCACGTGGTTCAAAACTGCAAAGCTGAAAAGGGTGAGCAGTGACAGTGCTTCCCTCCCCAGCCCTGGCCACGGCCCTGCCAGCCCCTCCCCGGGGGTCCCCGGGACCCTGCCGAACTCCTCCAGGGGTGCACGGGCCAGCGTGGCTTCCTCACCTGCTGCTGTGTCACACGAGGAACGCATTGTCCCTGGCCCGTGGGGCGCCGTCCTCCCTCTCTGTAGCTGCCAGGTGTCCCTCGGCCTGCGCTCATCCTTGGCTGTTTAGCTGCGCTCCATCCCTGGTGAGGTTGTCTCTTCCAATGTCTTTGCCATCAACACTGTACTGAGCCCCCTTAAGCTGGAGGTACTTCTCCTGCTACGCTCGTGCCCCGAGGACAAGTTCCAGTACTGGACTCGCTGGCTGTGGGGTGCAGCTGCAGCATCAGTGGCCCCTGCAGAACTGACTCCCCGACCTGTGCTCCCCAGCAGCAGACCCCACGAGGTGGAGGACCAGGGCTTCGAGGCTGTGGCTCAGAGGCCCCTGAGGAGGCAGGGGGCGCTGGGCAGCCACGTGGGCCCCAGGCCCTCCCAGGGGCCATCGCAGGTAGTGAGGCGCAGGGACCCTCATGACCCCCGCTGTGTGCCCCCAGGTCCTGGTGAAGAGCAACAACCTTATGGACCGCATCGTGGTCATCCCTGGCAAGGTGGAGGAGGTGTCGCTGCCCGAGCAGGTGGACATCATCATCTCGGAGCCCATGGGCTACATGCTCTTCAACGAGCGCATGCTCGAGAGCTACCTCCATGCCAAGAAGTACCTGAAGCCCAGCGGTGAGTGTGGCCGCCACACTTGGCAGCGGCCGTGCGGGGAGCCCCAGGAAGGCTGCTGGACCACTAGCCCATGGCAACCCTGCTCCCCATTCCCAGAGATGGCTTTAGGAGCCCCAGGACCCACACAGGGCCAGATATATCCCTGCCCTCCTGCTCGAGGGGCTGCCCGGAAGCCCCAGAGCACCTGCTGCCCTCAGCCGGGTGCCAGTCTGCGTGTGAGGGGTGAGGCAGCGGAGGCAGCGGGCAGTCTGGCGAGCCCGTCTATCACCGTGTCTGTCCCCAGGCCAGTCTGTCCCTGGGTCTGGCTGTGAGCCCAGTCACCAGGCAACTGCATCTCTGCCCATTTGCATCAGGGGCCTTTGCTGCCCTGAACTTCCGCTGCACGTGGCAAGGAGGGCTGTGGCTGGGTGTGCGTGTGCGTGCGCAAGCGGGAGCGCGAGAGGGCCCCAGCCCCGCAGTGGCCTGGCAGAGCTCGGAAGCAGGCTGACTGGGGCAAGGTGGGCAGGGCTCTGGGGGTGTGTGGAAAGTTCCCACGGGAGTCCTTTGTCCTGGGGGGCCTGCCGGCAACCATGTTCCTGGAGGTGGGAGGTGGCCACCATTCCCCACCACTGTGTCCTGCCTGCAGGACATGTGTGCACTATTTTTTTATTTTTTATTTTTTGCATTACTATGGGTTGAACCTAGAGCTTTTGCTCTGAGTTATAGCCCCAGCTTTTTTTTTTTTTATTTTTTTTTTGAGATAAGATCTCTAAATCAGTAAGTTGCTCAGGCTGGACATGAACCTGAGATCCTCTTGACTCAGCTTCCCAGAGTGTTGGGATTACAGGTTTATAGCACCAGGCCCAAACTGGCTTCCCTCCCAGCCCTTCCTTGTGGTGGCTGGGCTTGCGGGGTAGGGTTGCCCCCAGAGGGGGCCCCTCCTCATGGGCAGTGAGGCCAGGTGCCAGCCAGGCTAGGGGGCAGCTCTTGCTGCTGCCCTGCTCTGCAGGGAGGATTAAAGGCAGCGCCCACCCCTCACCTCCTGGCCTGCAGGAGCCGAGGAGCCTCTGCGCTGGGCAAATTGCTGTGATGCCACAGGTTCCCCAGGGCAGGCGGCCTGGTGCGGGCCCGGAGCCAAAGCAGACACCTCCCTGCCCGCCCCATCCCATCCCTGGAGCGGCTGGGCAGCGCTCGCCTGGTGGGCCCCTCCCTCCCTGCACAGAACAGTGGGGGTTCCATATCTGGAGGCCAAGTGCTGTCCCAGAGCAAGCACGGGCCCCGGATCTCTGGGCCATCTGTCTGTTGACTGACAGATGAGGACGCCGCTTTCTGACCCTTCACTGCTGGTGGCCCACACTGCTGGCCAGAGGTCTGTGCCGGACGGAGCCCCGGCCGTGGGGCTGCAGCTGAGCGCCCCACCTAGCCCCGAGCGCCCCGCTTGGCCTTGCTCCCTGTGCGTGCCCAAGGCCAGCTCTGGTTGGCCCCTCCTGCCAGCCTCACATTCCCGGGAACAGCATGGGGACAGGTGGAAACGCCAGGGAGCGGGCCCGAGCGCTTCGTGGATGAGTTGTGCTCCAGCGAGCCAGTCATCTGGCTGATTTCACTTACTGCGATTTTGGAATTGATACGTAGATTCACAGTTCACAAATCCTAAGGGTACAAAAGAGCAGAGCCCGACGTGGGCACGCACACATCCCCATCGGGGTGAGCGCCACAGCCCCAGGCGGCTCGCAGAGTGGGCCCTGTGTCGCAGGAACACGGGCGTGGGCGGGCGGGTGAGAGTCTGGAAAGGCCAAGGCTGGGGTCTCAGGTCCTCTGGGAGCTCTGTGCACCCCTGACGCCAGCACCGCTCCCTGCCCACCCCCAGGAAACATGTTCCCCACCATCGGCGACGTCCACCTGGCACCCTTCACAGATGAGCAGCTCTACATGGAGCAGTTCACCAAGGCCAACTTCTGGTGAGTCGGCCCCGCCTCATCTCCTCGCCCGGTCCTCCTCAGGGACCTGCAGCACTGGGCTGCACTCAGGGCCCAGCGGGGCGACCGCCAGGGACCCGCCCGGCCCTCCCCCTCCCGCTGCTGGTGACCCGGCGGTGGGGCTCTCTGCAGGTACCAGCCGTCCTTCCACGGGGTGGACCTGTCGGCTCTCCGGGGCGCCGCTGTGGACGAGTATTTCCGGCAGCCTGTGGTGGTGAGTAGGGC